>JAJJWW010001204.1:0-17087 GCA_023531295.1 Papaver armeniacum | reverse complement strand
GAGAATTAGGGTTGAAGATTTGGAGGTGTTTGAACGAGATTCAATAGGCGACATCAAATGGGTTTGTTCTTTAGGACTAACGGGGATGGTAATGTGCTTTGTTTGATTATATTTGGTTGGATAATCAAAGATTGATGAAAACAGCAAGAACAAAATTAGCGGAATTTAAAGCAACAACAGGCAGTTAGGTTTCGAGTTTTGGAGTTATTCTAGGGAGATTAAGCGGGGAGAATATGGTCAGTATGGACTTGGATTGACTAAACGGAGAGCTGATATGGGTCTTCTTTTCAATAAAATTGGCTCTGATTCGAATGGAAGAAAAAAGCAGTATTTGCACACGTACATGGTTATCCCGCGGAATTTCTATTTTTGGAGTGCTAAGCGTGGCTGGACGGAGTTGGACTCGTCTGGATTGTTTACTCGGCAAGTTGAGAGTGTGTCGACATCAACGAGACGCTTGAAGAAGGATATAAAAATCTTTTCGAGGAAGGAATATTTGTGAGAGAAATAATCTGGATTTATTGTATTTTTTGGAAGATTTCATGAGACCTGCTTAAACTTAACTACTTTGGGCGTGTTTCAAACATATTGGAGCAAGTCAAGTGATCAACAACGCGTGAAGATATAAATCGGGAAGAAAATTCCGTATCTTGCATGGGAATATTTTTATTGATTTGGCGCGATTATTTGGAGTTAAGAGGATTTATTTTCGGTCAAATGGGTATTTATATGCTCTTTGGATCACGGGAGAGGGGATAGAGAGTTGGGGAAAAACGAGAGCGGCGAGAGCAACTTCTCTGTTGGTGCGAGAGAAGAAGAAGACGAAGAACACTGAGGCGACTAAGTAGGCTGTCGTTTATCAGCGATCGCATGTTCACATCTTAGTGACCGTTCATCTGCGACCGTTTCAAATATAGTTCTTACGTAACAAAAGCTTAAGCTATTACGATAGTTTGTGACCATTAACCGTTGCAAATTCAGGTTTATTGTATTTTTATCTTCTTTTCTTCATTGTAAGCACCATTTGAGCTATAAAAAATATTTTGAGAGTGTCTACAATATGAGTAGCTAAACCCCTACGTTGGGTCGACGGAGGAAACCGGTTTCATACGTGGGTAATTTTAATTAATTCTTTATATGACTTTTGCATTTATTTTAAATTGTTTTATGATTTGAAAAAATTAGTTATCATTTTATTAGATGGGTCATGCTTGCTTAGATGTTTGATGGCCCATGCTTACGATTTATAACTAATGTTTGGAGAATCTACATTGGCAAAAATAAGAGTCCTTGTTGTTTTGTTTATGGAGCTGTTGATGGTGGTTTTTAGACAAAGGATAAAATCGTAAAGCCCCATGACCTAATGTTACCCGCAACACATTAACTAAGAGCATTTAACTCAGGTGTAAACAATTAATAGGGGTATTTTTCAAAATACAGGATTAGGGTTTTCAACACGGAACCCTAATTCCAAAACCAAGCGCATCACTGCGCACCATGGCAACAATGCCAAACCAAGCCGCATCTCTGCGCACCATGGCAACAATGCCAAACCAAGCGCATCTTCTGCGCACCATGGCAACAATGCCAAACCAAACGCATCTGCGCGCACCATGGCAACAATGCCAAACCAAGCCGCACCACTTTAGCGCACATGGCAACAATGCCAAACCAAGCCATCTAAACCAAGCCGCACCACTGCGCACCATGGCAACAATGCCAAACCAAAGCGCACTTTGGCGCACCATGGCAATAATGGCAAACCAAGCCGCATCTGCGCACCATGGCAACAATGCCAAACCAAGCGCACCACAACGCACCATGGCAACAAGGCCATATTTCCAAGCCGCTATGCCTTTGGCCCACGCCAAATATAGCGCCCTAGGCTTGCAAGACTTGCAACTAGGTCAACATGGCCGTACGTGCCATTGGCACATGCCAACACGTATCGCAGGCCATATTTCCAAGCCACTATGCCTTTGGCCCACCCCAAATATAGCGCCCTAGGCTTAAGACTTGCAACTAGGTCAACATGGCCGTGCGTGCCATTTGCACATGCCAACACGTATCGCGAGGCCATATTTCCAAGCGCTATGCCTTTGGCCCACGCCAAATATAGCGCCCAGGCTTGCAAGACTTGCAACTAGGTCAACATGGCCGTCGTGCCATTGGCACATGCCAACACGTATCGTACGCCATATTTCCAAGCGCTATGCCTTTGGCCCACGCCAAATATAGCGCCCTAGGCTTGCAAGACTTGCAACTAGGTCAACATGGCCGTACGTGCCATTGGCACATGCCAACACGTATCGCAGGCCATATTTCCAAGCCGCTATGCCTTTGGCCCACGCCAAATATAGCGCCCTAGGATTGCAAGACTTGCAACTAGGTCAACATGGCCGTACGTTCCATTGGCACATGCCGACACGTATCGCAGGCCATATTTCCAAGCCGCTATGCCTTTGGCCCACGCCAAATATAGAGCCATAGGCTTGCAAGACTTGCAACTAGGTCAACATGGCCGTACGTGCCATTGGCACATGCCAACACGTATCGCAGGCCATATTTCCAAGCCGCTATGCCTTTGGCCCACGCCAAATATAACGCCCTAGGCTTGCAAGACTTGCAACTAGGTCCACATGGCCGTACGTGCCATCGGCACATGCCAACACGTATCGCGAGCCATATTTCAAGCCCGTATGCCTTTGGCCCACGCCAAATATAGCGCCCTAGGCTTGCAAGACTTGCAACTAGGTCAACATGGCCGTACGTGCCATTGGCACATGCCCACACGTATCGCAGGCCATATTTCCAAGCCGCTATGCCTTTGGCCCACGCCAAATATAGCGCCCTAGGCCTGCAAGACTTGCAACTAGGTCAACATGGCCGTACGTGCCATTGGCACATGCCAACACGTATCGCAGGCCATATTTCCAAGCCGCTATGCCTTTGGCCCACGCCAAATATAGCGCCCTAGGCTTGCAAGACTTGCAACAAGGTCAACATGGCCGTACGTGCCATTGGCACATGCCAACACGTATCGAGCCATATTTCCAAGCCGCTATGCCTTTGGCCCACGCCAAATATAGCGCCCTAGGCTAGCAAGACTTGCAACTAGGTCAACATGGCCGTACGTGCCATTGGCACATGCCAACACGTATCGCAGGCCATATTTCAAGCCGCTATGCCTTTGGACCACGCCAAATATAGCGCCCTAGGCTTGCAAGACTTGCAACTAGGTCAACATGGCCGTACGTGCCATTGGCACATGCCAACACGTATCGCGAGCCATATTTCCAAGCCGCTATGCCTTTGGCCCACGCCAAATATAGCGCCCTAGGCTTGCAAGACTTGCAACTAGGTCAAATGGCGTACGTGCCATTGGCACATGCCAACACGTATCGCAGCCATATTTCCAAGCCGCTATGCCTTTGGCCCATGCCAAATATAGCGCCCCTAGGCTTGCAAGACTTGCAACTAGGTCAACATGGCCGTACATGCCATTGGCACATGCCAAACACACACACGCTGGTAGCTTAACTTGCAAACCGTGCAACCTACCAACAAGGCATTCCGCACATGCCATTGGCACATGCCAAACACACCGCTGGTAGCCTAACTTGCAAACTGCAACCTACCAACAAGGCATTCAGCACATGCCATTGGCACATGCCAAACACACACGCTGGTAGCCTAACTTGCAAACCATGCAACCTACCACTAAGGCATTCAAGCACATCTTGGTTGGCACATGCCACACACGCCACTAGCGACTCTGGCATTACCACTTCACGCTCGAGGTGCAACTCATGCAACGAAGGCATTCCGCACATGCCATTGGCACATGCCACATGCGTCCCTAGCGGCACCACTTGCACGCAAGATGCAGCCAACACTCGAGACATCAACACAAACGGGGATGCTTTCTTGGGTTTTGGTTTGGCGGTCCTGACATGCGGCGTACACTACGCTCACATTAAGAAAGCGTGAAAAGGAATAAAGCGGTCAAATAAAAGAGGAAATAATGGTGAAAACGTTTTCACCCATTAACACCATGCGGTTACCACCTCCTCCCATTATTTCACCCTTTACTCTCTTCCTTCATGAGGTCGGAGTGCGTTTCAAATCTCGACTTGTATAAATAGGTCTTACCTATTTCCACCGGACAACAAGTCTCGGTCGGGAAAAAATACTACACTCTCGGAAAGGCAACTTTGCAAGCTCTCCCAAAAGCTTCCATCTCTTGCAAGCTTCCTAAGCTTTCACTTTCGATACAAGTCGAGATACTACTCTCCTCAACATCTTTCTTTGCTTCCCTCCCCAAATCAACCCTTCTCCTCCACTTTGTGGCCAAAGCAAGTCTGGAACGGCCATTTCTTGGTTTAGGCCGGACTTGTACAGATTGATCTCTCGAATCTATAAAGTGCTCACGTGCGGGACATTTGTTTAGGGTTTGAACCGGTTTCTCACTCACCTACCGAATTTACCGAAATCGGCGAAAACGATTTTACCCATAAACAATTGGCGACCACGACGGGAGGATTGATCTATCGGCTACAATACCAAATCCAACTCCCGATTTCGTTTTCCGAACGTCAAATCCCAACATGGTGGAACTCGGATACGGAGCGGCTGCCGGGAACATCGGCGCGAACGCATCCCTGATGTTGGCGTCTCTCCCCATAACGTTGTTACTTCACCAGCTGACAACAGCAACATCGAATGCACTCCCTTAAGTGTAACACCGCCTATCACCAGGGCCAGAGCCGCTGCCTCCTCTAGCGTCTCTGCACAACCCTCTAATCACGGCAACGAGAATATCTCTTCGGGTGTCACGCCCCCAGTCACCGAGCTAGGGCGCCACCACGACCCCGAATGCTTCTTCCGGCATGGCGCCTCCGACAACTAAGGTTCCAATTACCCCGCCAGACGGGACGAGAGACCAGGAGGGACCAGGAGGAAGTCGCCCTTACGTCACCATCGCCGATTTGATGGAACGACAGGAGACGCTCGCCGAGCCCGAACAGACATGGTTTCAACACAAAAGGAGGTGCTCACCTTTCTCAAAACCACGACAGACGACTACCCGTGAGTCGCATCCTCCCGAGAGACGCCTAGAAGCATCTCCAACAACCACGACGCTGGCACCTCGGCGGGGCACGCCTCCACGGATGAAGAAACTCGCACTAGAGTCCCGTTGGAGAGAAATCAACCACCAACTTCGTCACGAGAGAAGATTTGGAACAACTCCTACGCGACCAAATCAAGCATGATGAGTTCGATGTACATCATCACCAACCCCCTTACCCATCCGAAATACAAAGAATCCCTCTCCCAAGAGGTACTCTTCCCCCTCAATTTACCATGTACGATGGTACCGGGAATGCACTGAACATGTTTCTCGTTTCCTGGAATCCTTGGGCGAACATGAATACAATCACGTTCTTCGTTTAAGGGAATTTTCAAAATCACTTACCGGAAGGGCGTATACATGGTACAACAGCATCCCACCGAACAGCATTCCCAACTGGAGTAGCATGGTCACCGCGTTTTACAAGAAGTATTTCTTCGTGTCTGAACAAGTTACCTTTTCAGACCTCGGGAGAATGTACCAGTGGGATAACGAACATCCAAATGATTTCGTCAAAAGGTTCAGGGTTCAAGCACTCGACTGTCACGACCCAAACGTGACCGAGCAACAATTGGTAAACGCATGCATCAACGGTATGGTCCCAATCTACCGCGCCCTGCTAGAAAACTTGCGTTTCCAAACATTCTCCGAACTCCATGAGGCGCGGACGATCTGCAACAACGGCACCAACATTCTTTGGAAAGGACTAGGCCAACTCGACTAAAGACGCACGTGAAACTCGCGGGAGTAGGCGCCTCATCGACAAACAATTTAATGCCGGCTCATCCTCCGTGAACATAGTGAATGAAAGAGGAAAAAGGAAAGCCGCAACTACGAGCCACCCGGCCGAAACGTGAAGCGCACAAGCAACGGGAACCCTCACAACGGAAGATCGCCACTAAAACCCATGTGCAGCATCGTGAGGCCGAGGAAATATCCTTGATTTCCCATTCCCCATCGAGGAGGTGATTGACCTCCTAGAAGCCTGGTTCAAGATGATGTCATCAGTTGCCACCGCTCGAGACGTCCACCAACCGAGGCCGAGATGGCAAACCCCAAATCTTTTGCCATTACCACGGGTTCGTTCACCACCCGACTAGCGATTACAATAGACTAAAGCATATTTTCAAAGAAAGGATAGAAGCGGGAGAACTCCAACTAGGAGACGAAAGAGTGCATCGAGACCCACTCCCAATAAGAAACTGCGGTTCCTCCGGGGACTCCGTGCACGAGGCTGTACAATCCATGATGCGACATGTATGTGAAATTCTCTATCTTTCCAAGGTTCGGCGCCAAGATATTTTCAGCGGCTCTCAATCGTGTTGTATCAGAGCAAACGGATTTTCTCCCCTCGGAATCCACGCCAAGGGCCCAAGCTTCCCAAACAAGCGAACCGGAGAACTGGGGACTGCGACCACGTCCCGTTTGAGAGGTAACAAATTTGACGACACGCTCATCGACCGACCTATGACCACAACATCATTACTTTCAAGACACTAAAGGCATCCGGATTTACAAAACAAGACGCTACCTATTTCCCCGTCTTGTGATTAAGAGCTTGAGAGGAGAGGCTTTGAACGCGCATGGCTACATCAACCTAGAGATCGAGATGGGAGAAGCTATAACGCACATCAAGTTCCACATTGTCAAAGAACTAGATCATGACATGATTTTGGGACGCTTGTGGGTGCTCGACAACAAAGCAAAATCGGACGTACACCCTCTGCCGACATCCCTGCCCGAAGGAATTCCCAACAAATCGTCCCACGGGTTATCACATCAACGAGCTATTAAAGGAACCCAAGCGTCCGGAGAGGACCCGTTGGCGCTAGCCCATGATTTTCAAATGCAAGTAAATCTGACCGAGCAACCTTTTCTGCAACCGGCCTTTTCTTCCCCCATTACTCGTCATGGGGACTCGAACAACTTAAAGGGCACGAACATTTGTCAAAAAATGTGAATGGGAGCTGGACCATTCGAACACTTTGCAAGAAGCTTGGAATCTTCTAGCGAAACCAACGAAGCCAAGGCTCAAATGGTTACACGACGTCTGAACCCGTTTTCAATCGGAGATATAGTGGTTAAGGAAAGCTCGTTTCAAGTTGGGAGGATGACGATAAAGATGGATTTGCCGAGGAAGGTGAAGGCGGTTTGTACCTAGTTGCGGATACCCTCTTGGGAGGATATTGCAAGCTCATCAATACACACACTGAAGGCGTGATAGTTCACTCACGATGGCTCAAGGAATCCAATCCTAAATCTTTGCACTTCCCATCACTCCCCTTTTCGGTACTTCCTTTAAATCATTCCTCTTAATAGTTGTACTTCCCCAGGATGAATACACCGTTTGTATTTTTCCCTGGAGATCTCCCCTTTTGTCAAAAAAATAAATAAATAAATATATCTCTTCCCGAGCGAATCCTTCAGATATTGGAGAAATACATCAGAAGAACCCAGAAAACCATTGCAGGGCCATCATACAACAACCCCTTTCAAAAATATATATATATGAAACAAAAGGTTTACTGATGAAGAAGAAAGGAAAGATGTGTTTACAAAAAAAAAAAAAAAAAAAACATCAGGGAACTAAGCAGCTAACAGAAAAGCAAAAGGAGGAACTAGCCCTCGAAGGATGGAGCGCAAGTCCCTTCGGGCAAAGCTATCTTCAAGCAATCCTTCGGGCAACAAAGGTTCCATTCGGCGGTTTTGTGCGGCGGCAACCTCAACATCCCATCCCGAAGCGACCACAACGGCGGCGGTGTCCTCCCCGATAACTATTCCAGCATACGCCACCATGACCCCTCCGGTATCATCAATAACACCTTTGACATCAACTTCAAAGGCTGTCTCGCTTCTATCATGTACTCCTTCGAAAGTTTTCTCATCGACACTTCGAAGGAAGTTTTTTGATTCATTCGCATCAAAATCAAGAATCATGGCGTTCTCCTCCGCGTCCACTTCAACCCAAGAGAGTCCGAACATGCACCGTTCTTCGTGAGGATAGATGGAAGGAGGTCCTTAATAATTTCATTAGCTTCACGGAACAAAGATTCAACCCCAACCAATACCTCCTCAAGAGAAGAAGATCGATCTCCACCGATTAAAGTCCTTTTCCAAAAAGTTAAAGGCACGGCCGTCTCTGGAAGATCCCATCATACTGCTTGCAAGAAATGGAAAGATGATCAAGTTCCATCCTGTCTATACACATATAAAAAGAGGATAGCGTGAACAAAAAGAAGAAGAAAACGCACCCTAGAGCAAAGCAAAGGAAAAGGGGAATCAATAGGAAGAACCCTTCTCAAACAAGGGAGACAATACATTCGCGTTGGGTATGAATACGGAACCTTAAAAAGGAAAGGGAGTAATGGAAGACATAATGCTTCCAGATTTTTTGGCATGGATGATGCCCTAATGGAAGCCGCACGTGAAGGAAAGCAAAATAAGGAAACTTTGATGTCTGAAGAAACGTCTGCTCCCTCTTTATTTACATAGTCACGCCGGCCAAGCACGGTTTTTAAGTTGCACGCCCCCAACGCCCCACAAATTGCGCCCCAATTGCCTCCCAATGACCGCCCAAGTCACGCCCTGCAATCCCGCAAGACTTCTACACTTTGCGCCCGGTCCCACCAGCTAGCACACTCGACTTCCCAACTCATGCCGACTTCCCAACGTCGCCCAAGCTACCGGCCCCACCAACTTGTGCCGGCCCTCCCCCCAGATTTGTGCAAAATTCCCGGAGGCAAGGATTCCAAATCCTATTTATAAAAGGTCGACAAGCCTCCTTGAATTCTCTTTACGGTTTCTTGTTAATAGTTTGTCACCATCTTATGCTTACCTCGCAACAAAGCCCTGTTCGAGCTAAGCGGGGGACTTAATGTTGATGGTGGTTTTTAGACAAAGGATAAAATCGTAAAACCCCATGACCTAATGTTACCCGCAACACATTAACTAAGAGCATTTAACTCGGTGTAAACAATTAATAGGGGTATTTTTTCAAAATACCAGATTAGGGTTTTCAACACAGAAACCTAATTCCAAAACCAAGCCGCATACTGCGCACCATGGCAACAATGCCAAACCAAGCCGCATACTGCGCACCATGGCAACAATGCCAAACCAAGCCGCATATTGCACCATGGCAACAATGCCAAACCAAGCCGCATACTGCGCACCATGGCAACAATGCCAAACCAAGCCGCATCCTGCGCACCATGGCAACAATGCCAAACCAAGCCGCATACTGCGCACCATGGCAATGCCAAACCAAGCCGCATACTGCGCACCATGGCAACAATGCCAAACCAAGCCGCATACTGCGCACCATGGCAACAATGCCAAACCAAGCCGCATATCTTTACTTTGGCCCAATGCCAAATCAAGCCATCTTTGCAACAACAATGCCAAACCAAGCCGCACCCGCGCACCATGGCAACAAGGCCATATTTCCAAGCCGCTATGCCTTTGGCCCACGCCAAATATAGCGCCCTAGGCTTCGCAAGACTTGCAACTAGGTCAACATGGCCGTACGTGCCATTGGCACATGCCAACACGTATCGCGGACCATATTTCCAAGCCACTATGCCTTTGGCCCACGCCAAATATAACGCCCTAGGCTTGCAAGACTTGCAACTAGGTCAACATGGCCGTCGTGCCATTGGCACATGCCAACACGTATCGCGGTGTTGATGGTGGTTTTTAGACAAGGGGTAAAATCGTAAAACCCTGGCGACCTAGTGTTACCCGCAACACTTTAACTAAGAGCATTTAACTCAGTGTAAATAATTAATAGGTATTTTTTTCAAAATACAGTTAGGTTTTCAAATACGAACCCTAATTCCAAAACCAAGCCGCACCACCGCGCACCATGGCAACAATGCCAAACCAAGCCGCATCTTTGCGCACCATGGCAACAATGCCAAACCAAGCCGCATCTTTGCACTATGGCAACAATGCCAAACCAAGCCGCACCCTGCGCACCATGGCAACAATGCCAAACCAAGCCGCATATTGCGCACCATGGCAACAATGCCAAACCAAGCGCACCACTGCGCACCATGGCAACAATGCCAAACCAAGCCGCATCTTCACACCATGGCAACAATGCCAAACCAAGCGCATCTTGCGCACCATGGCAACAATGCCAAACCAAAAGCGCACCCGCGCACCATGGCAACAATGCCAAACCAAGCGCATCTTGCGCACCATGGCAACAATGCCAAACCAAGCGCACCCTTGCGCGCACCATGGCAACAATGCCAAACCAAGCCGCACCCCGCGCACCATGGCAACAATGCCAAACCAAGCCCATACTTCAAGCGCACCATGGCAACAATGCCAAACCAAGCCGCACCACTGCGCGCCATGGCAACAATGCCAAACCAAGCCGCACCACGCGCACCATGGCAACAATGCCAAACCAAGCCGCATCTGCGCACCATGGCAACAATGCCAAACCAAGCGCGCACCTGCGCACCATGGCAACAATGCTAAACCAAGCCGCACCACTGCGCACCATGGCAACAATGCCAAACCAAACCGCATCTTTGCGCACCATGGCAACAATGCCAAACCAAAGCAGCACCTATGCGCCATGGCAACAATGCCAAACCAAGCCAGCACCTGCGCACCATTGCAACATGCCAAACCAAGCGCATCTGCGCACCACATGGCAACAATGCCAAATTCCGATCTGCTATGCCATTGGCCCACGCCAAATATAGCGCCCTAGGCTTGCAAGACTTGCAACTAGGTCAACATGGCCGTCGTGCCATTGGCATGCCAACACGTACCGCAAGCCATATTTCCAAGTCGCACCCTCGCACCATGCCATTGGCATGCCTTTGGCCAAAATATAGCGCCCTAGGCTTGCAGACTTGCAACTAGGTCAACATGGCCGTACGTGCCATTGGCACATGCCAACACGTATCGCAAGGCCATATTTCCAAGCCGCTATGCCATTGGCCCATGCCAAATATAGCGCCTAGGCTTCGCAAGACTTGCAACTAGGTCAACATGGCCGTACATGCCATTGGCACATGCCAACACGTCTGCAAGCCATATTTCCAAGCCGCTATGCCATTGGCACACGCCAAATATAGCGCCCTAGGCTTGCAAGACTTGCACCCTAGGTCAACATGGCCGTACGTGCCATTGGCACATGCCAACACGTATCGTAAGCCATATTTCCAAGTCGTATGCCATTGGCACATGCCAAATATAGCGCCCTAGGCTTACAAGACTTGCAACTAGGTCAACATGGCCGTACGTGCCATTGGCACATGCCAACACGTCTGCCGAGCCATATTTCCATTAAGCCATATTTCCAAATATAATACCTAGCATTATAACTATGCCATTGGCCACACATGCCAAATATAGCGCCCTAGGCTTGCAAGACTTGCAACTAGGTCAACATGGCGTATATGCCATTGGCACATGCCAACACGTCTGCAAACCATATTTTCAAGTCGCTATGCCATTGGCCCATGCCAAATATAGCGCCCTAGGCTTGCAAGACTTGCAACTAGGTCAACATGGCCGTACGTGCCATTGGCACATGCCAAACCCACACCACCGGTAGCCTAAACTTTCAAGCCGTGCAACCTACCACCAAGGCATTCGCCACGCATGCCATTGGCACATGCCAAACACACGCCCGGTAGCCTAACTTGCAAACTTGCAACCTACCACCCAAGGCATTACGCACATGCCATTGGCACATGCCAAACACACATTTGGTAGCCTAACTTGCAAACCGTGCAACCACCTACCACCAGGCATTTCCACATGCCATTGGCAAATGCCACACACGCCACTAGCAATTTCTGGCATTTCCACTTGCGCTCGAGGTGCAACTCGCAATAAAGGCATTCCGCACATGCCGTTGGCACATGCCACATGCGCCCTAGCGGCACCACTTTCATCAAGATGCAACCAACACTCGAGACATCAACACAAACCGGGGATGCTTTCTAGGGTTTTGGTTTGGCGGTCACTGACATGCGGCGTACACTACGCTCACATTAAGAAAGTGTGAAAAGGAATAAAGCGGTCAAATAAAAGAGAAATAATGGTGAAAACGTTTTCACCCATTAACACCATGCGGTTACCACCTCCTCCCATTATTTCACCCTTTACTCTCTTCCTTCATGAGGCAAGGGTACGTTTCAATCTCGACTTGTATAAATAGGTCTTACCTATTTCCACCCCGACAACAAGTCTCGGTCGGGAGAAAAATACTACAATTTCGAAAGGCAACTTTGCAAGCTCTCCCAAAAGCTTTCATCTCTTGCAAGCTTCCTAAGCTTTCACTTTCTAATACAAGTCGAGATACTACTCTCCTCAACACACCTTTCTTTGCTTCCCTCCCCAAATCAACCCTTCTCCTCCACTTTGTGGCCAAAGCAAGTCTGGGCAGGCCATTTCTTGATTTAAGTAGGACTTGTGTACCGATTGATCTCTCGAATCTATAAAGTGCTCACGTGCGGCACATTTGTTTAGGGTTTGAACCAGTTTCTCACTCACTGGCGAAATTCTGAGAAATCGCGAAACGATTTTTACCCATAAACAGCAATGAGCCATATTTCCAAGTCGCTATGCCTTTGGCCCACGCCAAATATAGCGCCTAGTCTTGCAAGACTTGCAACTAGGTCAACATGGCGTCACGTGCCATTGGCACATGCCAACATGTATCGCAGCCATATTTCAGTGCCGATATGCCTTTGGCCCACGCCAAATATAGGCGCCTAGGCTTGCAAGACTTGCAACTAGGTCAACATGGCCGTCGTGCCATTGGCACATGCCAACACGTATCGCAGGAGCCATATTTCCAAGCCGCTATGCCTTTGGCCCACTTCAAATATAGCGCCCTAGGCTTGCAAGACTTGCAACTAGGTGAAACATGGCCGTACGTGCCATTGGCACATGCCAACACGTATCGCAGGCCATATTTCCAAGCCGCTATGCCTTTGGCCCACGCCAAATATAGCGCCCTAGGCTTCGTAAGACTTGCAACTAGGTCGACATGACCGTACGTGCCATTGGCACATGCCAACACGCATCGCGAGGCCATATTTCAAGCCGCTATGCCTTTGGCCCACGCCAAATATAGCGCCCTAGGCTTAAGACTTGCAACTAGGTCCACATGGCCGTCGTGCCATCGGCACATGCCAACACGTATCGTGAGCCATATTTCCAAGCCGATACGCCTTGGCCCACGCCAAATATAGCGCCCTAGGCTTGCAAGACTTGCAACCAAATTCACATGGCCGTACGTGCCATTGGCACATGCCAACACGTATCGCAGCCATATTTCCAAGCCGCTATGCCTTTGGCCCACGCCAAATATAGCGCCCTGTGCTTGCAAGACTTGCAACTAAAGTCAACATGGCCGTACGTGCCATTGGCACATGCCGCACGTATCGCCCATATTTCCAGCCGTATGCCTTGGCCCACGAAATATAGCGCCCTAGGCTTGCAAGACTTACAACTAGGTCAACATGGCCGTGATGTGCCATTGGCACATGCCAACACGTATCGCAGGCCATATTTCCAAGCCCTATGCCTTTGGCCCACGCTAAATATAGCGCCCCAGGCTTGCAAGAATTGCAACTAGGTCAACATGGCCGTACATGTCATTGGCACATGCCAAACACACACGCCGGTAGCCTAACTTGCAAAACCGTGCAACCTACCAACAAGGCATTCCGCACATGCCATTGGCACATGCCAAACACACACGTAGCCTAACTTGCAAACCGTGCAACCTACCAACAAGGCATTCCGCACATGCCATTGGCACATGCCAAACACACACGCTAGTAGCCTAACTTCTGCAAACCGTGCAACCTACCACTAAGGCATTCCACATGCCGTTGGCACATGCCACACACGCCACTAGCGGCTCTGGGCATTACCACTTACGCTCGAGGTGCAACTGCGCAACGAAGGCATTCCCGCACATGCCATTGGCACATGCCACATGCGTCCCTGGCAGCACCACTTGCACGCAAGATGCAAACAACACTCGAGACATCAACACAACCGGGGATGCTTTCTAGGGTTTTGGTTTGGCATCCTGACATGCATGCGTACACTACGCTCACATTAAGAAAGCGTGAAAAGGAATAAAGCGGTCAAATAAAAGAGGAAATAATGGTGAAAAACGTTTTCACCCATTAACACCATGCGGTTACCACCTCCTCCCATTATTTCACCCTTTACTCTCTTCCTTCATGAGGCAGAAGTGCGTTTCAATCTCGACTTGTATAAATAGGTCTTACCTATTTCCACCGAACAACAAGTCTCGGTCGGGAGAAAAAATACTACAATCTGAGAAAGGCAACTTTGCAAGCTCTCCCAAAAGCTTTCATTTCTTGCAAGCTTCCTAAGCTTTCACTTTCGATACAAGTCGAGATACTACTCTCCTCAACACCTTTCTTTGCTTCCCTCCCCAAATCAACCCTTCTCACTCCACTTTGTGACCAAGCAAGTCTGGAACGGCCATTTCTTGTTTAGCCGTACTTGTACGCATTGATCTCTCTCGAATCTATAAAGTGCTCACGTGCGGCACATTTGTTTAGGGTTTGAACCGGTTTCTCACTCACCCACCGAAATTACCGAAATCAAAGACACGATTTTTACCCATAAAAAAAGATGCCATATTTCCAAGCCGCTATGCCTTTGGCCCACGCCAAATATAGCGCCTAGTCTTGCAAGACTTGCAACTAGGGTCAACATGGCTGCGTACGTGCCATTGGCACATGCCAACACGTATCATGCAGGCCATATTTTTAAGCTGATATGCCTTTATTACGCCAAATATAGCGCCCTAGGCTTGCAAGACTTTGAACTAGGTCAAACATGGCCGTCGTGCCATTGGCACATGCCAAATATCGGGAGGCCATATTTCCAAAACCGTATGCCTTTGGCCCACGCGAATATAGCGCCTAGGCTTGCAAGACTTGCAGACTAGGTCAACATGGCCGTACGTGCCATTGGCACATGCCAACACGTATCGCAAAGAGCCATATTTCCAAGCCACTATGCCTTTTGCCCACGCCAAATATAGCGCCCTAGGCTTGTAAGACTTGCAACTGAATAACATGGTGCGTGCCATTTGGCACATGCCAACCATTCCCAGAATACATTTTCCAAGCCGCTATGCCCTTTGGCCCACGAAATATAGCTGCCCCTAAATTGCAAGACTGCAACTAGGTCACATGGTCAGACGTGCCCAGCGGCACATGCCAACACGTATCGAGGCCATATTAAGCGGATATGCCTTTGGCCCGCACGCTAAATATAGCGCCCTAGGCTTGTGTAAGACTTCGTCTAGGTCAACATGGCCGTCGTGCCATTGGCACATGCCAACACGTATCGAGCCATATTTCCAGCGCTTTGCCTTTGGCCCCACGCCAAATATAGGCGCCCTGGGCTTGCAAGACTTGCGGCTAGGTCGACATGGCCGTCTGTGCCATTGGCACATGCCAACACGTATCATGCAGCCATATTTCCAAGCAATATGCCTTTGGCCCACGCCAAATATAGCGCCCTAGGCTTCACAAGACTTGCAACTAGGTCAACATGGCCGTGCGTGCCATTGGCACATGCCAAACACGTATCGAGGCCATATTTCCAGCCCATATGCCTTTGGCCCACGCCAAATATAGCGCCCTAGGCTTGCAAGACTTACACCTAGGTCAACATGGCCGTCGTGCCATTGGCACATGCCAGCAAATGTCATGAGGCCATATTTTCAAAAGCCATGCCTTGGCTCCACGCCAATATAGCGCCTGCTTGCAAGAGACTGTAACTAGGCCAACATGGCCGTACATGTCATTTGGGTACATGCCAAACACACACGCTGGTAGCCTAACTTGGTAAACCGTGCAACCTACCACAAGGCATTCCGCACATGCCATTGGCACATGCCAAACACACACGCCCGGTATCCTAACTTGCAAACCGTGCAACCTACCAACAAGGCATTCCGCACATGCCATTGGCACATGCCAAACACACACGCGGCTGGTAGCCTAACTTGCAAACCGTGCAACCTACCACTAAGGCATTCCGCATGCCGTTGGCACATGCCACCACGCCACTAGCAGCTCTGGCATTACCACTTACGCTCGAGGTGCAACTTCGTAGCGAAGGCATTCCGCACATGCCATTGGCATATGCCACATCGTCCCTAGCAGCTTCACTTGCACGCAAGATGCAACCAACACTCGAGACATCAACACAAGGCGGGGATGCTTTCTAGGGTTTGGTTTGGCGGTCATGACATGCGGGCGTGCACTTCACGCTCACATTAAGAAAGCGTGAAAGGAATAAAGCGGTCAAATAAAGAAATAATGGTGAAAAATGTTTTCACCCATTAACACCATCACGGTTACCACCTCCTCATTATTTTCACCCTTTACTCTCTTCCTTCATGAGGTCGAGTCACGTTTCAATCTCGAGCTTGTATAAATAGGTCTTTTTATTTCCACCGGATAACAAGTCTCAGTCGGGAGAAAAAATACCTCTCGAAAGGCAACTTTGCAAGCTCCCCAAAAGCTTCCATCTCTTTGCAAGCTTCCTAAGCTTCACTTTGATACAAGTCGAGATACTACTCTCCTCAACACCTTTCTTTGCTTCCCTCCCCAAAACAACCCTTCTCCTCCCACTTTGTGGCCGACAAATCCAGGCAGCCATTTCTTGGTTTTAGCGGGACTTGCTTCTGATTGATCTCTCGAATCTATAAAGTGCTCATGCAACACATTTGTTTAGGGTTTGAACCGGTTTCTCACTCACCTAACTTGAATTTACAGAAATCGCGAAATGATTTTTACCCATCGCAGGAGCGATAATTCTTTGAAGAATAATAATTGAACCTATTAATATGAATGCGGTGGAATCCTAGACCAGTGACTCTGCTTTTGTTTATTATTTCGTTAAACCTTTAATTTTA
>JAJJWW010001203.1:0-20724 GCA_023531295.1 Papaver armeniacum | reverse complement strand
ATATATTCGTTGTGCTTCCTTTCCGGACAATTTAGAGTTTTCTCGTTTGATCTTCCGTCCAGTGATCTAAATTCTATTATTCTACTCGAGTTCATAGTTGGAGTTAATTCAAGAAGCTAATCTTAGCAGGAATGGCAAAGAAGATATGTATTGCTGAACTAACTAAGGGTGATTTATACGGAAAGAAAGTATTAGTTAGGGTTGATTTTAATGTTCCATTGGATTGTGATTCCCAGATCGTCGATGATACTAGGATTAGGAATTCTCTACCTACTATCCACTACTTGATTGATCGTGGAGCTAGAGTTATTCTCTGCACTCAGTTTGTGAGTAATTTCTTAACTATTTTTAATTTTCTTAATTTGTCTCAGGTCTGTGTGAGATATTATATATTGGGTTTTGGTATAATTTTATTGTTTAATTTTTGATTTAATGGTCAGTTATCTGAATTCATTTTTATTTTTATAAACCACTGAAGATATTTTGTTGAAAAATAAATAAATAGAAGCAGGATCATGTTAGTTCTTACATACTTTGCCTACTGGGTTCCGATTTCACTAATTGTACTGGAGTTTCTTGATTCTCATGGCCAGGGAATCGAATGGGGTAATATGATCACCTTGAGGCCTATTCTGCATAAACTATCTGAGCTCATTGGAGTCAAGGTTAGTTATCAGGAACCTGAATTGAACTCATTTATTAACATTTAGCCTTGTAAATGTTCTTACCCACTGTTGCATGCCCACCTTTATTAGGTTGAAATGGCTGATAGTTGTGTTGGGAAAAAAGTTAGGAAGATGGTTGCTGCACTCCCATGCGGAGGTGTTTTACTCCTTGAAATTTGAGATCCCACCAAAGGGGAAAAAGAGGAATAACCCCAAAATTTGCAAAGAAGTTAGCCTCTCTTGCCGACATATATGTGAATGACTCATTTCGAACTGCCAACCGAGCTTACGCTTCAACGTGGGAGTCACCAAGTTCTTAAGTACTACTGTGTCTGGATTGCTTATGCAGAAGGTAGGCCTTAATATGTTGTTTAGTATTTTATTTACCTGGTGATGCTATTTACACTCTGAAGAATAATTTTACAATATTTTACACTGGTAGGGTAGTTTTTTTTTTGAATTCTTTTAATACTGATTTACGAGATCATGATTCGTTTTGTGGTTTTTACCTAGGAACTCACCTTTCTTGTTGGAGCCGTGTCACATCCCAGGAGGCCCTTGGTTGCCATTGTTGGTTCTCCAAACCTCTCACCCAAGGTTGGAGTTATTGATTATTTGTTGGATAAAGTTGATGTCCTCCTTTTGGGTGGACGGATGATCTTACATTTAACAAGGCGAATGCTTACCAAGTCGGATCATCACCTGTTGAGGAAGACATGCTTGACACTGCAAAAGTCACTTATTGAGAAGGCCAAAGTCAAGAATGTGGCTCTTCACTTCCCAACTGATGTTGTAATTGCTGACCAGTTTGCTCCCGATGCGGCAAGCAAGGTTTGTTTCTTAGCTCACTTAAACTGAGGGGTCATACATACCGCTGATTACCTAGGTTAGGTACCCTGTTCATTGTTGAGAATTTTATTAATTATTAGACTTGGATGTTACTGGTTGCAGACCGTAGCAGTATGTGACGTCCCGGATGGTTGGATGGGATTAGATATCGGTTCAGATACCGTCAAGGCATTCAGTGAGCATCTTGATACCGCCAAGACAGTCGTATGGAACGGATCCATGGGAGAGTATAACATGGAGAAGTTTGTTCTTGGAACTGATGTATGTGTTCATTGATCTCCACCACTGAATTGCACTAAATTTTGTGATCTCTGTTGCTTGCTTAGAGCCCCTTCTGTTTTTAGATGGTTTATTAATAATGTCTTGCGATTTCAGGCCATCGCTAAAAGTTGGCTGACCTAACCTTGAAGGGAGTGATAACAGTAGTTGGAGGTACTGACTCGATTGGAGCTATGGAGAAAGTAGGTCAGGCAAACAAGATGTGGCATGTGTCAACCGGTGGAGCTGCAAGTAAGGAACTTCTAGAAGGCAAATCACTACCTGGGGTTCTTTGCTATGTGCCGTCCTGTTGCTTAGTTATGTTGTGGTCATGTGGAGGCTGTGATTGTTATTATCAATACTTTTGTTACTTGCTCGTGTCTTAAGTATTAGGATGTTTTGTGAGATCACAAACAATTATTAGTACCTGTGAAAAAATGTGGAGGCTGTTATTGGATGTTTATCATGACTGGTGAAGTTTTTTCTGCGGTAGGACTATTATTATTGTCTTGGAAAATTATTACTCAGTTTTAGTCATGATATTATATATTTTCATTGGAGGAAAACTTGATTAGATTTTAAACTTTATTTAATTTTCTGTTTTCTTTAGTAAAAGCGTTTTTATGAAGAGATCAGTGAAATCAAAACATGATTTGGGGATATGGTCTACACCCGTTTGTGTCGAGTAAGAAAATATCACGACTCATAGGACCAAATCACTTTCACATATTTTTGTGTCGGTTAGGCGGATATGGTTCAAGAAACAAACATATTGAGTTAGATCCGAGTTGAGTTAATACCAGTTTTGCGAGTTAGATAAAAAAAGGTGTTAATCATCTCAAATTTTAATCTACCAATATTCTCTTCCAATTTCTATTCACAAATCGTAAAAAGGTGAAAGACCAAAAAGAAAATCAAAAAATCAAAAAAAAAAAAAAAAAATGCGCTGGTGAATTATGTGACCAAATGTAGATAGAGTCATAGGACATGAGAAGAATGGGAACCAAAGGATTAATTCTACTTTTTGATTGGAGTTTTTATCTTCTTCACAATGTCAACTACTCTAAGTCCACATAGATAACATTCATTTTTCCTAAAATTCTTCTCAACCCCAACTTCTTAAATCAATGTGAAGATGACATGGCTTCATTATTGTTAGACATTGTCAAGGTGAATGTCAAGTTTTAGACATTCATCTTGACAATGTGAAACTATCCTAGTAAGCTTTTGCTTACCTAAATTAATTCAAATATATTAAATAACCATTTTAAGAATCACAAATTGGGGATATAAGGAATTGGGGGATATAAAGAAAAGGACAAAAACTGGATCAGGATATCAATTCGGGTCACCTTATCTAAATATTTTTTAAAATCCTAATCTACCCCTCACTAATCGGTTTAGTAGTTAATAATAATTAGTAAAAATCTTAAGATTTTTTATAGATGATTAGTGTGTGTTTTATTTGAATTTGGGTTAGTGAGGTGAGAGTAGAAGGAGGGAAAAATAATTTGAGAGAGACATATTTTTGGGAAAAATGGAGGATGATTGTGAAGAGAGAATTGCTGTCGCCGAATCTTTAGCTCAACTACAACAAGGATCACATCTTGAATCTTGACTAACGACAACAACTCACAATTGCAACTCTTTGTTGAGCCAACACCCTTAAATGATGATTTTGACGAGTATGGAGAGTTTCTTGAAGAACCAACACAATAAAGTAAACTTGCACAACATACTAGCATCCCCAACACAGGTAAAGCCGCTAAGATGTCGAAAATCGAATTTTTTCTTGAAACCCGCCATTTTTCAACCGAAAACCTGGTGTCGCGGCATGGTAGTTGTATGAATACCATCTTTGGTAGTCAAGGTACCGGTATTGTATTCATACTATGACCATGCCGGGTAAACTGATATCCCCCATTTTGAATAAACCTAAGATAAAATTCTACCAAAAAAACTATGCCTTACATAGTTAACCTTTATACCTAACAAGGAATATACTACGGAATATTCAACCTAAGCATGGTTTCATTGATAGGTTACCATGCCGGACTTGCATGAAAAACATACAGAAACAATTCCATCTCAAACCAAAACCGGCATTGAAACTTAATAAACATCGGGCCGGAATCGGGTACCGGCGTGGTATCATCAATATTGATAATGCCTACCGAACAAAACCTGCGTTGTTCCGGTTACAACTTTACAATGTAGAAGCACACAAAAAACATGCAGGGATAAATGTTTTCCAAAGCTAAATTCCGGCATTCAATATCAATTATTGTCAATGCCGGAATTGTGTACCTATTGGAACAATAGGTTACGATAATGCAAGATACTTGCTTCCGGCGTTGTTTTCTTATGAAACACATACGCCAATAGGTTTCAAATTTTGTCTTCCGTTTTGGTTAACTTAGACTATGCCGGAACAATGGTCGAGCATGCTCTATTAATGGTTTTCGCATAGTGTTGTAATTGTGTTTGGAACTAATTTGCATTCGATATTTAGGTGGTGCCATATATTAATCCAACAAATGCAGATCCGCTTTATCGGGATACGTCGTAATACTATAAAATCCCTCCGGTATGTAACCAAAGAATACTTTTCACCTAGTATCTTGAACATTACTAATGGATTGCTAGTAATGAACCTTATAATGAATGCGAAATTGTTCTTATGTAGGGAATAACAGATCGAAAGGAAGAAATCGCTTGGGCTAAAGAGACGGCCCTTAAGAACATGTGTGTGTTGGTGAGGAATACCAAAGATTCGAATGGCGTTTTGAGATGGCTTGCGAGAGAAGTGGGAAATACAAGGAGAAGAATAGCCACAAGAGAAGGATTATGTGTATCCAAAGAAGACTAATAGGGTATACAAGACCTCGTACGAGAAGAATAATTGCCCGTTTAAGCTTGTATTCCGTTTAAATGACATAAACAATTGGGATTGTGAGGTTTTGTGTGGCTGTCATAACCACCGGATCCGAAAGATTTTGTTGGTCACTCCTTAGTTGCGGCTAAACCCGACGAGTTCGAGGATGTAAAGAGATTGACCAAAGCACTTATCAAAACCGAGACAAATTCTCGAGGCTTCAAGGAAAAGGACGAGACTAACGTGTCTTCTACGTACAATTTATACCGCAAAAGCAACTATTAGAAAGGGTGGAATGGGAAGGGAGGAGCGTTATGCAAGAATTTGAGAAGATAGTTTGGGATCACAACTACACGCGTATCATTAAAAGAGGGCCGGGACGAGAAGTCCCTTCAAATATTTATTTCGCATCCTTTGCTCTCACAATTGGCAAATACATGTTGTGGTGTTCTTTTGATGGATTGCACCTACAAGACAAACAAATACAATATGTCGTTGTTCAACATCGTGGGGCAAACATCGGACAAGGTAACATTCACATTGGATTGGTGTTTAATGGAAAACGAGAGGACTATAATTATCATTGGGCATTACGACAATTGAAATTGTTCTTCCGGAAATCAACTTCCGAGGGTCATCGTAACGATAACGATGACGCATTAATGAAAACAATATCCGACGTCTTCCCGGACGCACAAAATTTCCTATGTACATATCATATACGTAATAATGTGATAAAAACTTGTCATGCCTTGTTCAAACCCGCAAAGGCGGATATTAAGAAGAGAATGATGGTACAACTAGAGGAAGATGTTCGAAAGAACAAACTATCCCCCGAAGAAGAAGAAGATGAGAGAGGCAAGATAAAGGAGAGAGTGGACAAAGAACATGCAGAAAATCATAAAAAATGGTTGGAATTTCTAAGAGATTGGGAGAAAGTTTATTGGTCTCTTACCGAGGTTATGTACGAAAAGAGATTGGAGAAGTTTATTTCCGATTGAACGAAGTTTATCCGATCATCAAATGCAGTATTGCTCGGACTCAATGGTTGGATAAGTTCAAGGAAAAATTTGTACGTGCATGGACAAACCAGTATAGACACTTCAAGACTGAAGCAACTAGTGCAGCTGAGGCCACTCATGGGAGATTTAAAGATCTCATCCAAATCCGGCCAAGGCAATGTGGTTACGGTCACCGAGGCAATGGAGCAATACTTTAAGCAAGATATCAATAGGATCAAGGACGCTTTTGAGAAAATCTCAATGGAAAGGATGATTCCATTTCTTCGTTATGGTAAGTTTCTCCAAGGAATAAAATTCAACGTCTCTCATTGGGCAATAAAACATATGATGAGACAAATGGAATATGAGAAAAATTACGGAAAACCGGGTGATGTGTGTATTTGTCCCGACATATCTTCATTGGGGATTCCGTGTCGAACACGAGTTTTTGGCTTTTGGGTCCAAGAATTAGCTCTCTTTATATAGAGAAAAACGTCAACAACTAGTTTTTTTGAAAATCGCCACAACCGACATTGTAGTAATTGTGAAATACAATGCCGGTAAATAATTCCGGCACGCTTTTTGACAAGATTACAATGCCGGTACTAGGAATTTTTTTTACAGAGATCGGGAAAAATATGCAACCAATACCTAGGCATGGTTTCAGAACACTTTCAAATGCCGGTAAATGGAACCGCATTCAATCTATAATAACGACTATGCCGGTAGTTGATAAATTCAACAAAAAAAAGCGGCTAGTTTTTTGAATAATAAGACCGTTGGAGATTTATCTCTATATAATACCCCCATTCCTTTGGAATAATCTACACAAACCAGCAACCAAATAACAAAAATCATTCTCTCAAGAAAGCAAGCACGATTAAAGCTTCACAAAGGATAGGGGATTCATCATCTTCCTCTATTTGCAAAGTAAGTAGATTTACTAACAATATGATCTTAACTACTATGACCCACGACTAATATAACCTTCTCTTTGCAGAGTCATCATTGCAAGTGTCAAATTTGCAAGTCACCTTTCTCATCTAGCCATGGACTGTCCTTTTATTTATTCAAAGTGTAGAAGCTTGTGATGGGACACGCCGGTTTTGGATTGCAAAAACGGATGATGCTGAAAATGGAAGAATGTTTCAAAGGTGTTTGAATCACCCAAAGTGCAATGATTTTTAATGGTTTGACAAAGCTGTTCAACTTGCAGAGTCAATAAAAAACCACAAGGGCCAATGCAAGCCAATCGATGGTGTGATGGGTGTTATATGAAGGAAAGGAATATGTTGAAAGAGAAGAAAAACCAATGAAGCCGATCCTGACACCCTCCTGGACGATGTCTTGAAGAGGTTCGAGAAAGGCTCAAAGGTTCCGCAATTGTTGAAAAGGGATGGAAATAGATTATCTTTAACCAAATGTAATGCATGCCATGTTTTTTAGCATGTTTTAATTAAAAGTTTCAAATCCAATGTAATAAATTAATTAGGAATAAAATAAAAGAGCATTCAAAATGGATTTTTATTCAAAACTACCAGACTACCGCCATAGAAAAATTCAATTTTACAGTGCCGGTTTTCTGACAACTATGAAAATTTGAAAATATCATAAAACCGACATAGATGTTAGAAAATACTACTATGCCGGTACCTTCAATATCTATACAGGAGAATGGAATTTTTAATATTCTTGATTCTAGTATGGTTTTATACACAATTTCATTGTTTCTTACATTTCAACCGGCATTGATCTATAAATATTAAACAAGGTTTAGGTAAAAACCGGCATTGTTAACTTGAACTTATCTATCTTGCGGTAAAAGGCGCAAAAAATCTCGCAAGGATAAACATGTTCAACATAACTAGAAATCAAAACATGTTCAACATAAACCAAACAACCGGATGTCATGCTATCAAATGTTCTTAATCCATGTATCCTAAACCAAAAGCAAACCAAACAACTAAAGAGTTAACCACAAGGTACAAACGAAAACAAGTTCGGAATTGTTCAAGACGTGACAACCACCATCCAAAAAAAGAAACACAACTAAAGACTTAAATCACAGGGTCTTTTGCTTCTTTTGGGACGGTTTGTACTTAGTTTTCCCGAACAAAGCTTTTGCACTAGGGTTGGTTTCTTCAATTCTATCAAGCTTTTCCTCGAATTCCTTCATTTCTTCAAGGACAAAGACCTCTCCTTCCCCGGTACTTGCAACCCAACATCTTCTTTAACTTGCTGCCGACGCCGCTAGTTTAATATATCAAACACATAATTAGTATACATATAAGATTATGTGTATATTAAACGACGAAGCAATTAACAATACTTACAAGCAATCCAACGGTCTTATTAAGTTGGGTCATCGTAGGTGGTGCCCGCGCGGGAGTTGGAACGGAGGGTTTTTCTCGGGGATGAACTTGGACGTCATCCGGGCGGACAACATAAGGATGTGACCATTGCAGGTAATCTTACATGTATTCGGCATCAACTTCATCACCGTTTTAAGCAATCTCCAACTTTTCCCACTGACTAATATCTACCAAAAGACGTGGTTCCCTATCCCTCCAATCTGTTGGGTCCGGTTTTGGAACATATTGTACATGCAACCGATTTGGAGTTGAATAGCACCGAGAAATGTCGAGATCAAAACATTTAAAATATGCCGTCTGGAAAAGTGCTAATTGCATATATCCAAGTTGACGCATCACACACGTAGGATTAGCCATAACGTATCCTTTTGGGTGGAACAACGGCCCATGGTAAAATGCAACGTTACAAACCTCAAACACTCCGACGGTTTCCTCTAGCCTCCTTGTAAGGGTCGAACACAACATCTTTGGTACTCATTGCGTCCAAAGCCAATCTCATATCGATCAGTCGACCTATGTTACGGGCTTTGGAGTATTGTTGAACTCGTATCTCTTAGCTAGAGGCGTATCTGCTTCGAAGGTCTATGATCTTCAAGGAGGGTAGGCCTTGAACAAGGTTGGGAAGTGTTCATAAGCCCACACCTATTCCAATGTGAAGCAATAAGTTTTGTTTTTAAGTTCACGATAAGAGTACATATGAACAATATACATAATAACATAAGTTTAAGAACAAATTTACCCGCAAAGAGAGTGAAATTCCCGACAAATTGGTTGGTTTTTTAGCCTTAGAGGCCCTTCTCATCTCCATCATCAAATGTGCCATTACCGCGGTGCCCCAAGAATATCCATAGACACCTTCCAACGGATCCAAGCATCTTGAAGGTAGTTCGCACTAACCCTATTGCCATTGGTGTCGGAATACCCTAGTGCCCAAGATGTATAACGGGTAAAAGGGGCGGTATAACAAATTTGTTTAGGGTCCCATCCATCCTCCAAACTTCTTTTCTTTGTCTTTTCAAAATTCTTCTTAAGCGTCAACTTGATTGTCTTTGTCTTACCGTACGTGGATTCATAAAAGCTCTCCACGAGAAGTTTTGTAGTCCCAACCAAATAGCTTGTTAGTCGACTGCAACGTCGACCATTCTAGGTCCGAGACTCAACTCCTTCGCAATTGATTTGCCGATAACATTCAAGCCTAGAATGTTCTCGAGAATCTTCGGGATAAAGGTCATCTCCCCAAAAGGGAAGTGCATGGTATCGGTTTCACCATGATACCTTTCGACGAAGCAATTGACGATATGAGAATCAGCTTCACATAATTTTCAACCAAAGCATATAGACCAATCCTTTACTATTGTTTGGACCTCTTCACATTCCTGGACAAGTCCCAACCATCCGCGCTTGGTTTTGGCAAACACGCACAGCCTTCTTATGATCCTACAATTAGGAGAGACAATACAATTAAGAGATTTTACATAAATACACAATAATACATATGTACAAGATAGAAAATGCTTACATAGGTTTGATAGATAGTACGAGCCCACGAGTGCTTGTATCCAAATAGTGTTTTTGGTTCCAGAGCTTCACCCCAAATTCTACCACGTTCAAGATCAGGTATCATGTCATCAATGTGAGGAAGGTGGGAACCTTTAACTTTCACTTTGACGTTTCCCTTCTTGCCATTGCCTTGTGTTGGTTGTTGACTTGGGCCACCAACTTCCGCTTTGGCTTGCTAATTGACTTTCCTCTTCATATGGTTCATCTTGATCATCGTGCTCACGGTTTGCAAGTCGACTCGGTCACCACCACTCTCCCAAATTATCCCTCTTGTACCAGCCCCCAAACGTATCTTACGACCTTCGTCTTTCCTTCGAGGAGGCAGAGACTGAGGAGTATCAAGACCGTCCTTCCTTCTTCTCTTAGTGACAACATAATTATTTTTTCTTTTGTTGGCCTCCTTTGCTTTTGACCTATATCGTAAGCACACGGAAAGCAATGAATATAAGACGACTCAACTTCGCCTTAAGTACCCCGCATTGACTACCTTAAACTAAACCACGCCCGGTTTAATGTTCCTAGCAGACACATTGACTATCGACAAGGTGGTACCAACTACCGGTATACAAATGTAACCTAAAATCTATGTCGGTATTATTGTGATTTTCCCGTATGTTTTAAGTCTACTACCGGCATGCTCGAATCATTACAAATGAATGCCTGCATTAAAACCGGCATGTAATGAAACCAAAATCTATGCCCAGACCGGTGACAAATTCATAAACTCTCCCGTATGTTTTAAATCCCTCACGCATGCTCGAATTATTACAAATGAATGCCGGGTACCTAAAACTCCGAAGCATGTAATGAAACCAAATATCTATCTTTAAAACCGGTGACAAATTCATAAACTCTCCTGTATGTTTTAAGTACACTACCCAGCATGCTCGAATTATTATTAAACAAAGTCTCAGTATTAAAACCGGCACTTTGTATTCATCCTAGATTGAATGTCGGTAAATAAAATTCACCTCGGTTAATCTGAGGTTGAAACCCCTTGTATTCATCCTAGATTGAATGTCGGAACACAAAACCGGCATTGTATTCATCTGAATTCAATGCTTGGAGTACTCTCTGAAACCCAACCGTTTGAGTTAGGTTTTGCGATTCTAACCTAAACCCATTTCCATAGATCGATTTAAACACCTACAAAATAGTTTTAAATGACTTACCTTCTCCCATAAGCCATATATTTGAGTAGTTGATCGTCGTATAACGTTGCTTCTTAAATAATCTTGCTCTTGAGCAATCTTAGCAAGTCTTTCCCATGTTTTTTGTTGAGCAATCGATGATGTTGAGTTCGATTGGGCATTTGGTTTCTTTTGTGAGGCATTGTTTATGATTCGGGTTGGTTAATCGACGAAGAAATTTTTTGAATCGACGATTAATCGGCGAAGAACGGATGAAGAACGATGAAAAAAAAATTGAGAACCTAACCCTAACAAAGGTCTGCAGTCGATTTGTGTAAATGGGGGATATATGAATTTGGTTTTTGATTTTAATGTTTTAGTAGAAAGGGTATTATGGTATTTTCATAATATTTTTTTAATTAACCAAATGGTATTTTAGTATTTTCATACCCAAAAATCACCCCTTAACACACACCATGGGTTGGGAGAAGTAATCAATATCCCCCAATTCCTTTTTATATCCCCCAATTTCGCGTTCATTTTTAACTCTAATAAAATCTAAAAACTACTAATAATAAAATTTACATTTAATCCATAAAAAATCACCAACAACACCATTGGAGATGAACTATTTTTCCTCCCTAAACTTAAGGAAAAAATCACCAACAACACCAATATATTAAATAACTATTTTTAGCTCTAATAAAATCTAAAAACTACTAATAATAAAATTTACATTTAATCCATAAAAAATCACCAACAACACCATTGGAGATGAACTATTTTTCCTCCCTAAACTTAAGGAAAAATTGGAATGAGGATGTATTATTTATGTTGCCACCTAGGAAACACACACAATCACCATTGGAGAAGCTCTTACAGGGAGGTAGTCAATTGAGATTTACATAGATTTTTTATTTGAGTGATTCCCAAAGATTCTCTAAAAATATAGAGACTTCTAGTGATTCTCTGAGTGTATATTAGAGAGTCTTTGTGACTTGTAGAGACAAAAATTGATATTCGTAAAGAGTCTCTGTGATTTGTAGAGACAAAAAAATGTACAATATCTAATCAAAAATTCAAAACATCTACTGGCTACTTTATTATGCATGTTATAATCTAAATAAAAGTACCATTAATACCTGGTAAAATACGTGTTCATTGTCAAAATAAATATTGTTGTTGCCTTATGCCTATGTTTTCATTTTTTTTTTTTAATTTCACTCATCCCACATTCATTTTATTTTATATGCAATCTCGCCACTGGTTTACTCCGCAAATGACCCGTTACTTGGTCATCAGCTCAAAAAAAAAAAAAAATTAACTTGGTCCTACTTTCAAGAACAAATATTCCCCAAGTTTCCAAGTCTCCAGAAATATCACCTCTTGAGGAGAGATTTCTGCCATGCCTATTTTCCTAAAAAAAGTCTCTCCAAATCTCTGAAAACAAGAAATCAATGACTTTGAATTATCATTAGAATAACAGAGATGTTGGAGTGACTCTTATGAAATCCTAATCCAATAACATGGAGTTTTAGAGAATTTAAATGACTTCAAAAAAGTCTCTAACCAATAATAACAGGGGGTTAATCAAATGAGATTTAGAATGACTTTTGGGGAGTTCGCAAATCTATTGTTAGTCCATAAAGACTTTTGGAGAGTCTCTTAATGTCTCTTGTTATTGGTTAGAGACTTTTTTGAAGTCATTTAAATTCTCTAAAACTCCATGTTATTGGATTAGGATTTCATAAGAGTCACTCCAACACTCCTGTTATTCAAATGAGAATTGAAAGTCATGGATTTGTTGTTTTCAGAGATTTGGAGAGACTTTTCTTGAAAATAGGCATGGTAGAAATCTCTCCTCAAGAGGTGATATTTGAGACTTGGAAATTTGGAGATTTTTGGTTTTGGGAGTGAACCTTTTTTCTTTTCTTGTGCAGTAATACACTTAAGGGCCATTTGGAAAGGCGTAATCAAGACTATGCGTCTTTGTGGAATAAAGTGAATTTTAAATTGGAGAATATATATTTTAAAATCGGCTATGTGAGTCTTTGTGATATATATCGATTTTAAAATATATATTTTAGAAGTTATGAGTTTTTTTTTTCCGATTTTAAGTTGTTGGAAAACTCCGCATAGAAAATTAGTGGTGAGATAGCATAGAAAATAAAATGTGGGACGAGTAGAATAAAGTGAATGAAAATTTAGGCATAGGACAACAGTGAGATTTATTTTGGCAATGGACACATATTTCATTAGGTGGTCATGGTACTTTTATTATTACTGTAACGTGAATAATAAAAAATCGGTAATGTTTGGAATTAATCAGGGGATATTATACAATTTTGTCTCTAAAAATCACATAAACTATCTACAAGTCTCATTTTTTTGTCCCTACAAATCTTATTTTTGTCTCTACAAGTCACAAAGACTCTCTAAAATTCTCTCAGAGAATCACTAGAAATCTCTAGATTTTCAGAGAATCTCTAGGAGTCACTCAAATTAAAAATCTATGAAAGTCCATAGAAATCTTGTTTGACTACCCCCTTGTAAGAGACATTGTGTGACTCACCAAAAGTCTCAATGGACTAACAGTGGATTTGAGAACTCTCTGGAAGTCATTTGAAATCTCATTTGATTAACCCTGTTAGTGTATTTCTCTCATGGGTTTTTCCTAGTTGATACTAAATGGAGTAGTTTATTTGATTGCATCATCACCGTATAAAAAAACAAACTAAATGGAGTAATTTATTTATCCACTCGGGGTATTGATAATAATGAAGTATTTGCAGCTAACCAACTAATTAGTTTTCTGAAAAAAACAAATTAATATAATAACTTTCTCCTTATCCAATGGGTATATGCCAAAAGAAAAAAGAAAAAACGACATGTAATGTCATGCACGCATTTAAGCTAACTTTTATTTGTAAATTATTAAATAAATATTTGACTCACAGAAGAACCAAATACATAATGCATCGTATAACGAAGCAATAAATTAATATGGAAATATCTTTCGAAGAGGGATACTTTCCGATTCACTTTTACCACCTCCATAATAGCCACCGTCTCGACGAAGGCTCCACAAACACTCATTTCTACAATATTCCGGATAATCACTTTGGGTGTAAGCAGTAAACTTCTTTGTGTGGTTCTTTTTTGTATCAAGATCATACCAACTTGAGTCGCACACAAATTTAGTTGTTAACCAAAAATTCATCTTAAATCTCCAATAAAAAGTTTGTTTGTAGTATAGTGTATGCTCTCCCAAATCATCTTCACTTGATCTGCAATGGATTTTTAAGGTTATATTTGGATTTATATCATTTTCCACGGTGACGGTCTTTTTTGACCAAACGGAATCATGACCGCCATCAACTGATTGCGCGCAAAAGAATGAGAAAATAAGCAAAGTGAGAAAGGGGGAAGAAGCAAGTCCTAAAACTAAAGATGATGATGATTTTGGCGACATTAAGATTGGAATCGGAAGTAGCCACGAAAAAATTAAAGTAGAATGCTAATAGTTACTGCTGTCTTACTTCGATGGAATAAAATCTACTCCTTCCCTATCATTTATATAGGTGGAGGGACCTATTCTCTTAAATTAAGATTTTTTTTTTTTATTATTTTATAAATATTCATGCTTTTTCCTGTTTTTTCCTTTGTTATATTTCCTATGTTAGAGACATAAACTTAATTGTGATGATAACCAAGCAACATAAATAACTTTCCGAGATTGGGGTATACCCAGATTAATTGGGGTATACCCATTTTGTTCCCATCCAAAGTAGTGTGCTAAGGGGTGTCTAAAAGGTGTTAAAAGACCAAATTGCTCATACTAAAAAACCTTGCCGACCAAAACATATAAAAAAAAATCAAAATCTTTCTTCTACACTCTAACTATACATGTGAAATCAAAAAAAAAAAAAAAAAAAACGAAGAATCAAAACAACCAAAAGTCGGCGGGGTATTTTTGACGACCTTGCCGACCAAAAATATAGCCTAGGCAGATATAAGGTTGAATAACATGCCGACTTTTCATCTCTGAATTTAGCAATTACGAGGTCTGCAAGATATCCATCTCTATACCTTGCCGACTAAAATATAGTCGGCGGTTATGAAATTAGTACCTTGCCGACGAATCATGCATTTGTAACACCTTTCCGTATGTCAAAAATCTTATAGTCATAGGGATATTTTTATCGACCTTGTCGGCCATATGTTGTCGGCATGTTCTTCATCCGCAGACCTTGCCGGTCAGATATAGTCGGCATGTTCTTCATCCGTAGACAATGCCGGCTGTAATTGGTCGGCATCTTATTAAAACGTCTACCATGCCGGCGGAACATAGCGGCACCTTATTCAAACGCCGACCTTCAGGCCTTTCACATTTTCAAAACAATTTTTTTGATCCAAATCGAACTCATAAGACGGGTTAAAGACTACTTGAATTCATAATTTCAAAATTTTAATCTAAACTCAATTAATTAAGCTAATCAATTTTTTTAGTGTTAATTAAACAAGGGCATATTAGCCATTTAGAAAATACAAGGTTAAGGGGTGGCTTGGTTTTACTTCAAAATGACCCGATTTTGTCTTATTGGGTATACCCCAATCTCGCCAGGATAAATAAGGGTAAAATAGTTAAAAATCATCTTGAAGTTATCATTCCGCATATCTAATGGTACAAGGAAAAAGCAATATTCCGCCCATAAAATAGGTGCGGAGGGAGTAGGAGGCATGAACATACATATGCGGAGGGAGTAGGAGGCATGAACGTACATATAGTAACGTATATTCCTTAATTGAAATAGGATTTATGTCTTTCTTTATTTTACTCCGAATCTAATGATACATTAATTATTCGAATCCGGGTACAGTTACTATTTTAATTCCAGTGGAAAGACGAGGTACGAGTATCCACCTTCCCGTTAGCTCTTATTGGTCTTATCACGGGAAGAAATTTCACTCGGGCACTGCTAGATCATGCAGTACGATGTCCACTCATTTTGGGGTTTGTGACATCACCAAACCAAGAAAATATTTACTTCCGATTTTGCAGTAACATTTAAACCCAACTTTTTAGCATCTGTATAAAGAAAGGAAAATCCGATGTATCAACTACTCTGCATTTTCTTAGGTACCAGTAACATCGGATGGTGAAGGAACCCATAATGTTGTCAGAAATCAATGTTTTTGCTTTTTAGCACTTATCCATATCTATAATCTCATGTGCCGCAGTGCGGACACTGCAATGCAGTAACATTTTTGAAAGGGTGGTGCTGTTTTTCGAAGACTTGACAAATCATTTAGCTTCATATTTGTAGCACTCTTACTTCATTTTGCATCAGACTTGCGTGAAGAAACAGATTCTAAAAAACTAGATTTAGTTTCAGTTGAGCACCATTTCCCCAACATCAACAGGCTATACTCTCAGGCTGAATGTGTGCTCACTAAAGAATAAACAGTTGAAAACACGTCCCAATGCCACCACCAATAAACAAGTGACGTGTTTTCTTCTATTTTTGCACCGAGGCACGAGGCTGGCTGGGATCAAATCTGTTGCAGATGTACATATATGATTTATAAGCAATGAACCTTCAAATAGAGGTTCATTCTCATAATTTTCATTCCGTTGACATGGTATAACATGTATTAAGGTTATTAGAGTTAGAAAATGAGAACAGAAATGCACATTGGAATTTTTCAATCTGAAACTTCAACCAGTTTCACAATTCACCAAAAAAATTGCCTGGATACAACCAATAACAAGAGCTAAATAACAATTTCACCTGTATTTTCTACTAAAGCTTCTTCATGAGGTTTCTATTGATTTTTCATTCTTCTTCTCCTACCACAAAAGTACCGGAGTTCAAAGAAACTAAGCTTTCAAAATAATTTTCAGCCCCCAACAATGTTTTATCATAGATTTTTAGGATTTTTAGTTCTCTAGTACTTCCATGTTTTGGGCCATACAAGAGTAAACTAAGAACTGCAACTCAAGAATAGAATTTTGCCATTCTTAAAAGACCACAAAAGCTTATAAAAAAGGCTGGTTATTGATGATATGGGCAATGAAATATCGCTTAGTCCAAGACTCGCGAACTCCATAATCCAGCATCTCCCATACTTCCATATCAATAATCACACCATTAACATATATGTAGACAATTACGCAAAGGCATCCTTCAACACTCTCCCATGTAAGAAAATATCCCTAATTCATGGGACCAAACTACCTCATATATTTTCGACTCAGTTGAGTCTGATCTGGCTCAAAAAACAAACATATTAAGTCAGATCCAGATGAGCTAATTCACTTAGATTTAGACGAGTTAGATAAAAAAATGTTGTTAATCATCTCAAATTTTAAACTACCAATTCTCTTCCAATTTCTATTCACAAATCGTAAAAAGCCGAAAGACAAAAAAAAAATCAAAGAAAAAATGCACCGGTGAATTTTTTTTTAATAAAATAACTTTCTTAATAGATACACAAAATTGGTCAAAAAGACCAAAATCAACAATTCTGGGTGAAAAAGACACTTAGGTTTGATCTTTTGTTTAAATAGCCAAAAATTAAAAGATCTTTTATTTAAATGGACAAAAATTTAAAAATAGGCGGGATGTAACCGTTTTCATCTTGTCCATTTCAAATATTTTTTTCTTATTTTATTTTACGGATGCATCCGATTTCATCCTTGCTATTTTTTTAAGTATAAGCACGGATGAATCCAGTTTCATCCTTGCTATTTTTTTTGGCTATTTCACCCGTACTTTTTTTACTCGTCCATTTGAACCGTGTTTTAAAAAATTTTGGACAAATGACCCATTTTCTCGATTAGATAGGAGTTCGCATAATAAAAAATTAATTATGTGACAAAGTGTAGATAGGAGTCATAGGACATGAGAAGAATGGGAACCAAAGGATTGATTTCTACTTTTTGATTGGAGTTTTTATCTTCTTCACAAGGTCAACTACTCTTAAGACTTAATACGAGCCTCAGTGTATTTCTCTGATTTTGCCCAGTTGATACTAAATGGAGTAATTTATCTAATTACATCGTCACCGTATAAAAAACATACTGCTATCACCCCTTCTCAAAAGACTAGAAAAAACCCATCATCTTCTTCCTTCTTTGCTCAGATCTAGTCCTTTTGGGGCTAGATACGAGCAAAGATTGTTTGTTTTTAAGAGTTATTTAGCTATTTTGAATAAATTTCTTCGCTATTAGAGCAATTTTTTTTCTTCGCCATTAGGGTGATTATTCTCTTCGCTATTAGGGCGATTTTATCTACCCTTTTGATAGTGTTTCATTTTATAGATTTGTTCGTGATTTGGTTTGTTGGATACAAGTACATCGGCGATTTGACGGAGGCAAGATCAAATTATTCTTCAACAGAATAATAAATCTAGGGTTTCTAGGCTTCTCGCTACGCATGAGTTTTTGGGAAAATCACTCATGTCTCATAGGAGTATCTCTTTTCAAGAAGAAAATCAATCAAAATGGTCGAACCATGATTTCGAATACCATTCCTTCTCCAATCTCTATATACAAGATTTGGATGCTACCGTTGTGGATCGCTGTTTCTCTTCGCGATTTATTTTCGTTTTGCATCTATCATTGTATTTGTTTCATGCTTATGTTGTACTTGTTTTTTTTTAAAAAACCATCATGTAAACGTTTCTTATTTGGAATGAAATACTAATGGTTAAAAAAAAAAAAAAAAAAAAAAAATCTACGTTTCATTTATCCACTTGGAGTATTGATAATAACTTCAGGAAAAAAAATTAATAAAATAACTTTCTTCTTCCCAATAGGTATATGCCAAAAGAAAAAAAGAAGACATAAAGCTAACTTTTATTTATAGATTATTAAATAAATATTTGATTCACAGGACAATCAAATTCATAATGCATCATATAACGAAGCAATAAATTAATATGGAAACATCTTTATAAAATCATAATGAATTTCGATTCATTTTTACCCCAGCTCTAAGTAACCACCATCCCGACGAAGGCTCCACAAACAGTCATGTCTACAATGTTCCGGATAATCTCTTTGTGGATCGTAAGAAATAAACTTCATTGTGTGGTCATTTTTTGTATCGAGGATCATACCAACTTGAGTCGCACACAAATTGAGTTGTTAACCAAAAAATTAATCTGAAATCTCCAAGAAAAATTTGTTTGTGGTATAGTGTATGCTCTCCCAAATCATCTTCACTTGATTTGCAATGGATTTTTAAAGTTATATTTGGATCTATATCATTTTCCACGGTGATCTTTTGACCAAATGAATCAAAACTTCCATCGACTAATTACAACAAAGAATGACAAAATAAGAAGAGTGAGAAAGGTGGAAGACGCAGATCCTAAAACTAAAAATGACGATTTTTGGACGACATTGGGATTGGAATCCCGAAAGCAACCGATTTTTTTAAGTACAATGCTAATGGAGTATAATATACATATAGGAGGCATGGGCGTATATTAATATGGTGGCATATTCCTTAATTGGAGTCACATTTATCTCTTTCTTTAATTTACCCGAATATAATGATACACTAATTATTCGAATCCCGAGTACGAGTACGATTACTATTTTAATTTCATGGCAAGACTATTATCTGTGATGTCTCATCTCATGCTTGCAGTGAAGGCCATCATTAAGATAATAGTCTTACTTTCCAGTACGATCGATTCTATTTTAATTTCATGGTCTTATCGTGTTCTTATTTCTGGATTTTTCAGTGAAATTATTGCGCTAGGCTTCCACGAAAAGTTCATCAAAACATGGGAGTATTACTTTTGGAAACACATCATTAAGATACTATATACATAGCCCAAAGATAAAATCTCTGTTGAGATTAATAGTTTAAGTTGAATACAATGTATATTATTATATTTTCACATTTTTAGGATGACTAAGTCAACCTTTATCCAAATAGTACTATTTACAAATAAAGGTTAAAAAAAGAATCAAAGCTAATCGCTTTGATTAGTCATAGGAGAATTTTGTGGGAACTAAACCGTTTTACTATTATTTATGGCCGGTTTAAATTTGGTCTAAAATTCTCTATATAAAAATAGTTTTCGAAGACGTGGTTAGCGGACTTCACGGTTGATCTGGCCCACCATATTTTATTTACGGTGATATTATAATTTTTGGCAATCACATAGAATAAAAAAATTACCTAAAACAACTAACATTATAAAATTTCACAATATTGCCAAAAATATATTAAAAATTGTTATTAATATATTTAATCCCTAATTCCCCCAAAGTAGTTATATTTGAAATTTTATATTTCATCTGATATAGAAATTAAATTCACAAATAAAAGGTAGTTATATTTCATCATGATGTGAAATTTTATATTTAAAGAGTAGTTATATTTATCATGATGTGAAATTAAAATTCACAAATAAATTACATCAAAATATTCGTTGTTCATCATGATGTGAAATTAAAATTCACAAATAAATCACATCAAAATATTCGTTGTTCATCATGATCTCATCAAAAAATATATCGATAAATAAAATTACCCAATGTCCAATGTTCAATTACACTTTTAATAGCTAAAAAATAATCCTAATTACAATTCCGTCTATAAAGAAGTTTGAAAAAAAAAATTGATTAGTTACAATTTCATTTTAAAAATCTTTGATCAAACATTGAATGAAGTCAAAATCCAAATACATGTATATTGAAGGATCGATTTTTCCACTATTGCATATAAATTAATTATTAGCCATATCCAACGATAAAAATACAAAATTGTTAGTCTGGATCGAGAGCATTTGAAAAGAAAATTAAGAACAAGAATGAATTGGTTTTCATAGTATTTTTTTCTTAATATTATTCATTAAGTAAACTTTTTTATTAAAAGCGAATATAGAAAAATAAAGGTTTTGTGAAATAAATTTTTTTATTTATATTTGACTCAAAACATAGTTATATTGGCGAAAATTTTATTTTATATTTTCTAAAACAAACTATTTAAG
>JAJJWW010001202.1:0-18334 GCA_023531295.1 Papaver armeniacum | reverse complement strand
AGCACAACATGCTTAGTTGTTCAGATGACTTATTATGTTTCTAATCCACTAACCCAGAAATGGGTTTTACTTCCTCCACCCACACAAATCCCAAATCATTTGGTTATGACTGGTTTCATATGTAATGAATGTTCTTCATCATCACTAATTTCGACGAGTTATAAGGTTGTTCGTATACCTGCAGAGCTCAGAGAAGCGAACAGTAATAATGTCGAAATCTTTTCTTCTGATTTGGGTAAATGGGTTACCTATGAAGTTTCATATTCTGACGATTTTACTGTGAGAAGTTCTTTATTCAGTAGTGCAGTTACTCTTAATGGAGTTTTGTATTGGACTGATGGCAAACAGAAATGGTAGAAGTGATGTTGATAAGTGTGTTGCTACTGGTTATCATCAATATTTGTTGATTGACTTGCCTGACAAGGACGAGGTCCGGGATATTGACCGTTCTTGTCAATGTCTTGAGAATCTGAAGGAAACATATGTTATGCCTCAACAGGAGATGGTGGCAAACTATGTTGTTGTGAAAGGCGAGCTAAAGGCGCACCAAGTGTCGGCAGGCGCTCTGTGAGTGCACTACGCCTCGTGCCGCCAAATTCGCTTTCTTAAATCGGATTTTTCTAAAAAAAAGGCGCTCGCCTAGGGTGCCTTAGGCGCTGGGCTTGGCGCCTCGCCTTGCCTAGCGCCTTTTACAACATAGGTGGCAAACCTTGAATGTTTGGGTTCTTCAAAATGGATGGCATTGGCTGCATAAAGATATCCCTTTACAAGATATCATCAAAGAAATGATGCCACAATATTGTTGGGTTTCTTTTTACTGGAATACCTTAGGTTCCAATCCAATCCAATGCCACAATATTGTTGGATATCCCTTGGACGTTTCATGTCTTGTATCTCGAATATTAACAACAAAATTGGTTTACTAAGGATTTGCCTCCATAGTCTTTTCTTCGGTTGGAAGATGAGTGTTTAATTAACTTTTAGATGTCTGTTAAGTTGTTTCTACTATCCATGTATTAGCTTAATCATCCGGAGTTCAATTATGTTATGCCTTTGATTTTGTTGTTGACTGCTAGTAATCATTTGTAACTTTAAGATTTTTTTTGGTTTTTGCCTTGGGCACAATTGTGGGTGTTTTCTAAAACCAAAACTCTAGCCCGTTTAATAATTTTTGGGTTGGATTTTGAAAAACGGGTTCAACTAGCTAGGAAGAGGTTAACTAGGGTTATGAAAACTAAAACCCTATATTTTTCCTCTTAAGAGAACAACAGATACACCGACGATGATTGAGGTGCATTCGTCTTCTTCTCAACATGACTTGTCGAACACAAATATGGATGTAGCAGATATTACCTGGTTTGAAATATTTCTTTTATCTTCCTCTGAAATTGATCTTTAAGTTCAAGTGTGTTTCAAAAGCATGGCATTCACTTCTATCTAACCCATTATTCATGCATAACTGGATTCAACTCAACGGATTAAAACTCTCCCATGGACCCTAAACTGCGGCATTGGTTTTCCGACACATCACCTTCCGGATAGCACCGTCGCAAAAACGTCTGCTAGTACTGCTTCCTCTATTGATTTTTATTCACAATTGGTTTTTGGTCACGATGGGTTCTATATGAAGTTCTTAGATCCGAAACTAGATCCGCTAAACACTGGACAGATGTGCCTTTTAGGTTCAAGTAATGGCCTGCTTATATGTACGACAATAAGGACCGCATATTTCCAGTAGACATATTATGTTTGCAATGTATTAACTAGGAATTGGGCATCACTTCCTCTTCCGCCTTCAATATCCAGTGCATTTGTTCTTACTGGATTCATGTGTGAGTATGTTATGTGCTCGCATAACCTGTATTGATTTCGCCTACAAAGTGAAGATGATCATGGCAAAGAACCGATTGTTGTGGTCTCATCAGAGGGACACCAATACCTCCGGCATCATTCGAGGGACACCAGACCTCCCAACAGAGAAGAACTCTCAAATTTCCATAATTTCATTCATAGTTCTAAACGATTACAATACACCCTTATATAAGGTTTCACTCTTTTACAGTTACAATAACTACTGCACAATCATCATAACTAACACTCATTATCCTAATCATCCTGGTGAATGGAAGATATGTGAAATTATATGCCCACAAGATGTCACTTGGCGATTCCCTGTTTATAACAATTTAGTTTTCCATATTGATGTTTTGTTTTGGGTTGACAGCAGAAATAGAATCCTAGCTTACAATTTCAGTCAACGGAAAACTGGTGGTAACCAATGTAGGTTGATAAACTTGGTTCACGAATGTGATCATGAGTTAGAAGATAACGGTTCGTATTATATTCGATATGATAGTTGCCGTAATCAGTATCTTGGCAGGGAGTCAGAAGGCTTGTTTTGTTATGCAAGAATCCGGAGGAATCAGATGACTTTGAGTTGTGGGTGTTTGAAGATAAATGATTTTATGCTATTATGCTTTCGTTTTTTTTTTTTTTTTTTTTCCAATTATCGAACTACTCCATCCTTTCTTTCGCTCTAATCCTTGCACCCGAACTTTGTAATGCAGTAGTCTAGCCAGAGCATATGAAGAAGATCTCTGCCGTCAGTCTTATTTTCCTAGCGAACAAATTTTCTGCTTATATAAGCCAATTGTCTTACCCTGCATTGTTTAAAGGCAATCCTTTTTTTTTGAAAAAGGAAAAATTCAAATAAATAAGAAAGGGTGCCAAGATGACACCCTCAGAGATACAAGAAGAGTTGAGCAAGGTGCTTAGAGAGCTTACAACAAACTACTCTCTAAACAAACTTTTCCAATCAAATACAAAATCATCCAACTTGATATTTTTAAAGAATCGATATTAATCAACCAACTAAAACAACACTTTGATGTCTACAATAAGAGAGTTTAAAGGCTTTCTAACTTGTTTCTTAGCAATCACAATATCATTCCTTTCCAACCACATAACCCACCATATAGCAAACGGCAAACAATATCTCTCAAGAAGACAAGAGGTTTGATAGACACCTTCAATTTCCACTTCATAAGAACCCGAGAACGGACGCTCGATGAACCCAAGCAATGCCTAACTGATGAAGAAAGTGTTCCCAAATCTGCCATACGAAAGGACAATGGAGGAAAAGGTGTTCCACCGACTCCTCATTGTTATTGCAAATTAAAGGCAATCCTTCAATATGCACTCGAATATCAATTTCCTCCATGTTAACTTCTTCAAGAGCTCGTATTGATGCTGTAATTAATGGATTTTGGTAAGACACCTCTGTGAAGTTATGTTCACTTCTTTAAAAGCAATCCTTCAATATGCACTCGAATATCCATATAATAATGCATTGCACTTGTATTTCTATCATATATTCGTATCTAAGCCACTTATAATTTTGTATTTAGACAACCATACTCCTATATGTTTACAGAATTGTTTTTAGCCCCCTCGATATTAATTCATGGTTCCGCCACTAGTTGCATCTTTGGGGCATGCAAGTATACACTGAGTATGAACACATGGTATCAAACACGACCAGTAATAAACCAAGGTGGCCTAAGTATAAAGAATTTGTTTTCTAAGAATTTGAGTATAAACACATGTCAGGTGGGTGCTTTACATGGACAAATTCCAGAAACCCACCAACTCTTGTGCGGCTTGACAGATTTCTTTTTACGGCAGAATGGGAAGAAAGATGTATATCTGTTGTGCAGTATAAGTTGAGGAGACCAATCTCGGATCATGCCCCGATACTCCTGAATTGCAATGCTGGTGTTTCTCGTAAGTCTCCATTCAGGTTTGAGAACTACTATTTGTCTAACCCAATTTTTCTGGAGCAAATGAAAATATGGTGGGCAAATTTAATCTTTTATGGGAAACCAAGTTTTATTTTGGCTAAAAAGTTGCAGGCTTTGAAATTTTTCATAAAACAATGGGGTAGGGAGACTTATGGTTCTGTGCAAAAGGAAGTGGACAATTTGGAGACACTAATTGATGTCTATGACTCTCTTGAAGAGATTAATGCTTTGAGTGAGGAGGATTTTGCAGCAAGAGAAGTGACAAAGATAAATCATAACAAGGCTTCCTTGAATCTCACTAGGAAATGGTTTTCTAGAGCCAAGGGTCAATGGATTGCTGATGGTGAAAGAAACTCAAAATTCTTCCATAAAAATGCATCTTACAATCAAAGAGTTAATTTAATAAATTCTCTTTTGATTGATGGTGTTATGACTCATGATAAAGATGTTATTAATGAGGAAGCAAAAAGGTATTATACAGATGTTTTTACTGAGAATGTACGAGTAAGGCCTACTTTTGACAACCTTGTGCTTCCAAGTATCAGTGTTCAGCAAAGCATTTCAATGGAGAAACCATTTGAGGAGGAGGAAGTGAAGGCTGTAATTTGGAGTTTTGGCAGAAATAAGTCACCGGGACCGGATGGTTATACAATGGAGTTTTTCAAGGCGGTGTGGGATATCATTAAGCCGGAGCTAATGGCTGTTATGAAGGAGTTTCAGCTGACGGGAAGCATTGATTGGAGACTCAATTGTACCAATATCATTCTCATTCCCAAGTGTGAAGGAGCTAATTCTATGCACAATTTCAGGCCCATAAGCTTAATTAATAGGTGGAGTTTACAAGATTATTTCGAAGCTCTTGGCAAACAGGTTGAAGCAAGTTTTGCCGTCTATTATTTCTGAATTTCAGGGAGCCTTTGTGGATGGCAGACAAATAATGTACAAGGATCCTAATTGCATCGGAACTAATAGATTCTAGAGAAGAGAAGGCAAGCCGGGTTTGGTGTTGAAGGTGGACTTAGCAAAAGCATTTGATAATGTCAATTGGGGTGTCTGGATTATACCATGGCTAGATTTGGGTTTGGAAACATCTGGAGGAATTGGATTAAGTGGTGTTTATCATCCACAAGGTTTGCAATGGCTATTAATGGGACTGCTTCTCAACTTTTTCAAGTACTAAAGGAGTCAAACAAAGGGCGACCCTATATCCCGTTTCTATTTATTTTGGTTGTGGAAGTGTTGTCGGCCTTGATAAAAAAGCAGCTTCAATGCGATTATTATCGTGTTTTAAATCATCACACGATGCACAAGATTAATCATTTGCAATTTGCGAGACGTCGATTGTTTTCTTTTCGGCCCAGTGGATCTTTGAGCAATAAAGGAGAAATCTAAAGAATGTGTTGCTTGCTTTTGAGCTTATCTACGGTCTTAAGGTAAATTTTAGCAAAAGCGCTTTGGTAGTTGTGGGAAATCACGGAAACGTGGATCGAGGTGCTGAAATTTTGGATGTTCAACTGCTTCTTTCCCAATGAAGTACCTTGGAATACCGTTGGGTAGTAAATCAAATCATTGGAGTATGGGATGTAATTATTCAAAAATTTGAAGAAGTTGAGTGTGTGGAGAAGTACCTTTCTAAGGGGGTAGGCTAATGTTAATAAATAGTGTTTTGAGTAGTTTGCCTATCTACTACTTATCGCTGTTTGAATCTTAGGCCTCGGTGAAGCAGAGATGGAAAGAATAATGCGTCAATTCCTTTGGGGTACCTTGAATGGAAAGGCTAAAAGGTTGGTTCGGATGGAAAAAATTTCGCTCGGTCTACAGGAAGGCGGTGGAGTGGGAATAAAGAAGCTAAGGATTATGAATAAAGCTATGCATGCTAAGTGGGTTTGGAGATATGGAAATGAGGAGAATGCTTTGTGGAGAAGGATTGTAAACCACAAATTTGGGGGTAACAATAGAGCTTTTTTCCCCAATCAAACAAAAACCGTCTCCGTAGGGAAGAGTTTATGGGCGGGTATCTTGAAGTCTACTGAAGAGGTAAAACAAAATTTCACTTTACAAGTTAATTCGGGTGACAGGATCCTTTTTTGGAAAGATAAGTGGTTAAATGGGCATACTTTACAGTCTCTTTTTTCTAGTCTGTACAAGTTATGTAGATTGCAGGATGCTACTATCAGTGATTTGGTGAATATCAACAATGGTGATAGAAGCTGGAATCTCGCTTTTTGTAGACTTCTAAAAGAAGAAGAAATTGTTGAGGTTGCGCATCTGCTAAATCTGGTTTATACATTCAACTTTGGAGATGGAGGAGAAGATCAAAGAATATGGCGGCAAGGAAGGAGGTGCATTCTCTGTTCTTGAATGTTATAAAGCTCTGGAGATTGATGGTTTGCTACTCTTTTCCGTACAAAAGCATGGAACCCAAAAATCCCTCAAAAAGGTAATTTTTTTCGTCCTGACTTTGTGTTACGATCACCCTACGTTAGATACATATAGAAACTCCATTATGGTAAATGGGTGTTTGCTTTGCAAGAAAGCAGCGGAGTCAAATCAACACATTTTTTTGCATTGTGAAACAACTAGGAGTGTATGGCTTTTCTTTCTGAAGTGTTATGGGTTTGCAATGGTTTTTCAAGGTTCAGTGAGACATACCATTTGGGAATGGAAGAGAGAAAAACCTCAAATCCAACTATTAAAACTACATTTGGGATATCATTCCCTTTGCGGTATGGTGGCGGAGTTTGGATTGAGAGGAGCGGAAGGTTTTTTTATCAGGGCAATACAAAACGTTGGAGCAGATTATTAACTTTCTGTTAAGATTTTTATATACAATTGGTGTTTAGAAACAAAAATCTTCCGAGGAATCAATTTGAATACGATTCTGTTACAACCTTTGAAGCTATAATGTACTAGGTTAGCTTTCAGTGCTCTTTTTGGTTTTTTAAGAGCTCTGCTATAATTGAGCTCTTCCATGTATCTTTTTTTTTTCTTTTCAGCTCCTTACCTGCTTGGTAAAGAGTTGATTTTTTTAATCTATTTTGCCCTTTGCGAGTCAAAAAAAAATAATAAGCGGCAAAAAGAAGTCTAGTTCATACCATACGCAACACTCCAAATACAAATGAGTGAATTTAATTTTGTATTGTCTTTTCTTTTTCATACAGGCAAGGATTAAGTCTAAAGAAAACCAAACCAAACAAGATAACCAAACCAAACAAGATATATGAAATTATTATTACATACCAGGCAGAAATCAAAGATAATAAAATAAGAGTTGTTCCACAAGATCTAGACAGTGTCTTACTTAGAATAATTAGCATACTGATTGAAGTGCAACAAACAAATGACAGCATAAGGATATCAGACAACGAGAAGCCTAGTCTAGCTCTCTGCACTGCACTTTGATGATGCATCATGACCAGGCCTCTCCCGATTCTGCACCGTAAATATCTATAGTGGCATCATCATTAATCATATATAATTAATACATAGACCAGCAAACTTTTTTCCCATCTTCTGTTAACAAGAAGATGATAATAGGATATTGAGCCCACATCTTAAAGCCGAGCTGATAATGCAGTCTTTCAGCTTTTCTTCTGTCATCTTATCTTGCTTTTTCACCTGTAAAAGTACATTTAAATCTATCTTCGGATAGCTCAAAAAAAAAAAAAAAAAAAAAAAACTCAATTTGTTTTATCAATCACTTATGTCGGATATTGGGTAACATTAAAAATATGTTCAATGTTTATTATCATATCAGCACCACATCCCACCAAAAGTTTAGCTTAACTGTTTTTTTAATTCAAAAATAATTTGGTGCCGATGTCATTGTTTTTATTTTACTACTATAATACAGTGACATCGGTCAAAAAGTTAGCTTTTAAATTCATTGTCGTTTGGATTTTGCGAGGAAAATGACGCAAATCAGTATGATAGTGCCCATCTAAGAGTGTCCATGGATCCTCACTCTTATTTATCTAGCTAACATGAGTAGCTAAAGCTTATAAAACTAATAGAATACGGGCATCCAACTCAAAACCAATTGGCAATGAGTGGAGAGGCCCTAATAGATTATAAACCGCAGGTCTTAAATAACCCAACCATGTGGACTAATAATCTCAACATCCCCTCATGTGTAGCCTTGGCGGGTCTTACAAACACGTGGACAATTAAATCGGATGACGCGAGTAAAGGTGCGGTCAACTGACTCGACAAAAATAGCCTCATTCTGATACCATAATAGAATACGGGCATCCAACTCAAAACCAATTGGCAATGAGTGGAGAGACCTAATAGATTATAAACCGCGGGATCTTAAATAACCCAACCATGTGGGACTAATAATCTCAACACGCCTCTCACGTGTAGCCTCGGCGGGTCTTACAAACACGTGACTAATAATCTCACCAAAAACAAAATCCATTCTTGTTGATTGATTTGGTACTCCATTAAGAAAACTGTGTATGATTTAAGCTTTTTAATTATTATTTGATGACTAAGAAACTAAAAACGCAATAGTTTTGATATGATATTGTCTGCACTTTTCCAATTAGCTTTTCTAACTTTTAAATTGTTCAAAAGATATTTTCAAAAAACTTGGAACAGTTATATATCTGCATGAACTGTTCGTATGTAATTTGTTAGTGCTATTACATTACAGTGGCCGGCCACCCAATTCTTTTTCGGAAAATGGGTCATTTGTCCAAAAAAATTTAAAATATGGTTTAAATGGACACAAAAAAATAGCAAGGATGAAACTCGGATTCATCCTGGCAAAATTAAAAAATAGCGAGATGAAACTTGATTCATCCTGGTGTAAATTAAAAATAAGAAAAAGAATTTGAAAATGGATAGGATGGCGGATTTACATCCCCTTATTTTTATATTTTTGCCCATTTAAAGCGGTATCAAAATCTAAATGTGTTTTCACCCGAAATTATTGATTTTGGTCTTTTTAACCAATTTTGTGATTCATAGGATGAAACTGGTTACATTCTGGCTATTTTTATATTTTTGTCCATTTAAACAGTATCAAAATCTAAATGTGTTTTCACCTAGAAATTATTGATTTTGGTCTTTTTAACCAATTTCGTGATTCTTTTTGAAGTATATAATGAACATTAACATGAATAAAAGTACAGAGAGTTTGAAACAACTTACTTTGATAAAGACCGTGCTTAAGACTTGTTGGGGTTTAATTTGATCCAGAGCTGCATAACTAATTTCGAAACCAGTAGTTTCCATCACGCGAAAAATGTCCCCTGCCACGCCTTTTGCACCATTACATGTTATCTTCACTATGAATCTTTTCTCTTCCATTTTCTCTATGTCGATCTGCAAGAAGGAAAAAAAATATTAAAATGGCTAATTGGTTTAGTGTTAGTATATTGTTACATTTTAAAAATAAAATCGCTGTCATTCTCCTCGTTTATGCAGAGGAAAGTATGTTCTAAGTAAAAGTCACGCGAAAAGTATAAAATGATTGGACCGTCTCCCCAAACCCCTTCAAAACCCTCACATACCGAGTCTCATGCTAATTGGTTTGTCCTGGACCATTGTAAAAAGCGAAGACCAGGGAGAACCATTGACAAATGACTTACTCTTACAAAGGAAATCAGAATAAATAAAGAAGAAAGGAAATGATCTTGCAAACCATTAAAAGCATCAGTATAGAAATCCCACGAAATCAAAATAATAAAAAAGGTATGTTAGGAATTAGCTAGGAGTCACCAACTCCATCAAAAAAAACCTCTTTTACATTTGTGGTATGAACAGCCATGCATGCATGTCCGTACCTCGATTATCTGTGGTTTGGGTTTAGAAGCAGTTCCGGGAACGCTAGTTCTTGCACGAGTATCATCACTAAGATCATGCTCATGATCATCTTCATCACCCTCCATGATGTCATTGTTTATGAATCTTGATTGATGTTTTTGAAGTAAATGTTTTTCTTTAATTTCCTTCTCTAACTTTTTTGTTTCTTCTTGCATATTCCGTAAATAAGATATTGCATCTACCAATACTGATCGCTTATCCATCTGCAACATATTCACCAATGGAATTCTTTAGTCTCCAAAATCAGAAACCCATGCATGTAACAAGATATAATTCAAAACAAGAAGAATTTATTTTACCTTTGTGATATTAGGAACAAGGGTACGTAAATCAAGTAGTTGTTGACTAAGTCTCTTCCTTCTATTCCTTTCTGAAACTAAATTTTTACAATTTACTTTTCCTGTTTTGAGTTCACCATCTATATCTTCTTCCATCTCGTCGTCATCATCTGCTACAGAACTATTAGTAGCAGCAGCAGCCGTAGTGGTACTTTGATTACGTCGCTTTGGTTGATGATTTGGGTGGCTTTCGATATTGTGGAGTTTTGTTTCTTCAGCCGCAGTTGTCGAGGAACATGTTCAGAAACTGATGATGGAGAAATTGATGCCATGGTGATTAGATTGTCACTATCAGTTTGAAAATGCTGATCAACACCAACACTTTGAAAATTACCCTCTGCCATTACATTAAGATGCGTCTCACAGTTTGCGTCTTTATCAACCGGTTGATCAGGAATAACTTCGTCGTGACCAGGAAGAATTTGTTGAGGATGTTCAGAAACTGATGATGGAGAAATCGATGCCATGGTGATTAGATTGTCACTATCAGTTTGAAAATGCTGATCAACACCAACACTTTGAAAACTACTCTCGGCCATTACATTAAGATACATCTCGCAGCTTGCGTCTTCCATCAACCGGTTGATCAGGAATAACTTCGTCGTGACCAGGAAGAAGGGTGATAATAGTGATCTTCTGGTGGAGAAATAATGTTATTATCAAATTCCTGAAGATCCAGTGGAAACAGTGAATCAGGTCTAGGTAAGTTGAGAGGAAGGTTGCATTGTGAATAAGGGTGCTCATATTCCATGTTTGTACTAGTACTAGTGGTATCTGTATCAAGCATTTTGAAAATCTAGAAAGTTGTTGAAGATCTTGAGGAATAATGTTAGGATCATCTAAATCTAACCATGAAGAAATTGCTATCAACCATTTTGGATTTTGAGTTATCCATAATGGGTGCTTGATTCATTTCTTCATCATGAAAACTCATAAGCATCTAATCCCGACATATCTGTCATCATATAATCACTCTGTCTCCTAGTTAAGGGTAAAAATTTAAGGGGGTTTATCTTGAATTTGTTTGCAAAGATATGGAGGAATATATAGAGAAATAATGAAGAAAAGTCCAAAATAGGTTGTGTGCACTGTGCACCGTCCACGCTGATGATTTTGGAATCGGCTCAGCCAAATATTTCAGTAATGAGTACTCAAGATAACCCGACCGAGTTTGCTGAGTTCGACTACTACTTTGTTACCTGATATTGTGATATTTTGTTTATCTAAATGATACCGTCAATGTATAATCAGTAACACTAATTACACTGTTGTGCTGCGGGACATTGAAAATCCAAAATGGTTTTCCAGGAGTTTATACCATAATTGCATGCAGGAACTCTTATTTTGTTTACTTATTAATTGTTAGGTCATCAGATAATCTTTGCTGAAAGTTATTTAAAATGTATGGTGTATTTGTATTCCATGGAGTTCTCAGACCAAAAAAGTATCTGAAAACTTTCAGCCTTTTGGGGACATAATCATTTTCCCTAGTCATTGATTTGAACCCACTACCGTGAATTATAACATGCTCTCGTTATACTGACTTGGATCCTAGATAAATTATAATCTCAAACAAACATCTAAAAATTCTTTCATATAAGAATTTTTCGATGCAATCATGCTGTTTCATCCAAAGTTTTATTCCAACATAATATGATCATGTTTTATGATGTGCCCCTTTAAGCTGGTAACACTGTGGTTAAAAGTTTAAATAAAAAGAGATGAAAAGATTACAAAGATGAAAACATTGTATACTCACGAAGTATATAATTTTTGGAGCCAAAGATATATTCTCTTAAAAATGAAGGAATGATATATTTGTGTCCAAATTTGTGCACCCCCTAAATACCGGGGTGCACGTTCCGGCCCTTTCCATTGGTTTACATTTTTTCTACTGGTTTTATGTTTCTGGTTTTTATTTACTTTTTTTAATCCTGAATTATATCGAAAACGGTGATTCATCTCCATTAAACCTCGTCTTAGTTTGTTTGTTCACTTCTCAGAAGCAAAGAAGAAAATGAAAGGAGACTTAATCACCCTATTGTGATTCCTTTTGTTTGTAAAGATTAACCCTATGAGTTCCGGAGATAACTCCTTTTCAAGTTCCTTTGAGACATGTATAATGATGAGCCATGATGATTCGATTAAATTCAGGTTCCTTTAAAATGAATCACCCTATTATGTTACAAGTAGCTTAGGTAAAAGTAATTTAAATTTAAGTATTTTATTTTGTTTAAAACGCAAATTTCCGATAAGGGAAATACAGTCTCTCTCTTGTTTATTCTTTGGGTTTATCTTCATTATATATTGTTGTCTAATGGGGAATACTAAATCAAAAAGAAAAAAGGTACTTGGAGCCATTTTGGGTGGAATGGAATTAATGGTTCATGTGATCAAAAACAGAAAAAATCAATTTTGTAGTTCTCATGATTTTGGCTTTTTTTTCTTCTTCAGGAACAATAACATAATGACCCAATTTTTAACTTGTTTTTTAAGATATCAATCAAAACCAAAATCATAATTGCGGCAAATGTACATTCTTGAGTTTATGTGGTCAATTGTATTAAACCCAATTACTTGGAAATGTTGTTTTTCCAATCACAGTTGTGAAAAGGAGAAAAGGGAGAGAAAACAATTCCTAAACAACCAATCTGAGTATTTTTTGTTTTTGCTTGATCAACAACAATTCTAATTGGTATTTATTAATAAGGAGGACAAATTTTATACTGACATATCCCTGTAAACAATCGCCATCTTTGTCATAATGATCTATTGCATTATCAACGAAGAACGCAAGATACTGTTGAATATAAGAGCTTCTCCAATAAAATGTATGTGAAAATAAATGTCTAGGTCCACATAGGATAGACATTCATTTTTCCTAAAATCCTTCTCCAACCCCAACTTCTTAAATTAATATGAAGATGATGTGGCTTAATTTTTGTTAGACATTGTTAAGGTGAATGTCAAGTTTTAGACATTCACCTTGACAATGTCAAGCTATATATCCTAATAAACTTTGGCTTACCTAAATTAATTTTAATACATTAAATAACCATTTTTAGCTCTAATAAAATTTAAAAATTACCAAAAATAAAGTTTACATTTAATTCATAAAACATCACAAACAACACCATTGGAGATGAACCATTTTCCAGAGTGCAAATCTGTTCACACTCCTCTAACGAGTGTATATTTCACATCTTCTTCTGATTGGTTGATTATTTAACGGATGGCCCCATCACCCTCCCTGTTCGTAATCACGACCAGTCGTTACATAATTCCATAAATTAAATCAAGGGTAGAGATTAAAATGTGAAATATACACTCGTTAAGGAGTGTGCATGCATTCGCACTCCATTTTCCTCCCTAAACTTAAGGAAAAATTGAAATGAGAATGTCTTGTTTGTGTTGCCACCTAAGTAACACACACAACCCCCATTGGAGAAGCTCTAAAGGAGAAGAGCGAGAGAACTTTGCCTAGTTTTTTTTGGAGTTAAATTAGGTAGTATTATGAAACAGTATATGGTTTCCAGCCAACAATGTAAGCCAATGGAAAGGGCCGGAATGTGCACCCCGGTATTTGGGGGTGAACAAATTTGGACTCGATATATTTGTTTCCTTAATTATATAAATTTCTTTAATATTTTTGAGCCCTTTTAAAATTGAATTTAATAATCAAAAAATTAAGGGTATATTAGAGAGTTTACGGGAAAATATGACTATAAACAAAAGTCGTCACAATTTTGAAACCGACGAAAATGGAATAGAGAACAATCTTTTTGAAACGGAGGGAGCATAAAGCTATTTCAATAAGAATAATTGTTGAACTTGGTATTTCACCAAACACAATTTTCTCATTTTTCTAACAACTTTAACTTGTAGTTTATATAAACGTTCAACAACTTTTTTTACGCAACACAATACAAACAACATGAAAACGCTTTTACATAACTTCAACAATGCCAAACTAAGCCTTAGTTGAGACATACAAATTATTGTTAAAAATCCCAACGATTATAGCGGATTCGTTATTGTTTATGGGTGAAAATCGTTTCTGCTGATTTCGGTGGGTGAGTGAGAAATTGATTCAAACCCTAAACAAATGTGCTGCACGTGAGCACTTTGTAGATTCGAGAGATCGATCTGTACAAGTCCGGCCTAAACCAAGAAATGGCCGTTCCAAACTTGCTTCGGTCACAAAGTGGAGGAGAAGGGTTGATTTGGGAGGGAAGCAAAGAAAGGTGTTGAGGAGAGTAGTATCTCGACTTGTATCGTGAAAGTGAAAGATTAGGAAGCTTGCAAGAGATAGAAGCTTTTGGGAGAGCTTGCAAAGTTGCCTTTCCGAGAGTGTAAGTGTAGTATATTTCTCCGACCGAGACTTGTTGTCCGGTGGAAATAGGTAAGACCTATTTATACAAGTCGAGATTGAAACGTACTCTGGCCTCATGAAGGAAGAGAGTAAAGGGTGAAATAATGGGAGGAGGTGGTAACCAGCATGGTTTAATGGGTGAAAACGTTTTCACCATTATTTCCTCTTTATTTGACCGCTTTATTCCTTTTCACGCTTTCTTAATGTGAGCGTAGTAGTACGCCGCATCGTCATGACCGCCAAACCAAAACCCTAAAGAAGCATCCCCGGTTTGTGTTGATGTCTCGAGTGTTGGTTGCATCTTGAGTGCAAGTGGCGCTGCTAGTGGCGCGTGTGGCATGTGCCAATGGCATGTGCGAAATGCCTTGGTGGTAGGTTGCACGGCTTTGCAAGTTTGGCTACCAGCTGTGTGTTTGGCATGTGTGGAATGCCTTGGTGGTAGGTTGCACGGTTTGCAAGTTAGGCTACCAGCGTGTGTGTTTGGCATGTGCCAATGGCATGTGTAGAATGCCTTGGTGGTAGGTTGCACGGTTTGCAAGTTAGGCTACCAGGCGTGTGCGTTTGGCATGTGCCAATGGCATGCGTGGCCATTAGGGCCGTGACCTTGATAGGGGAAACTAGCTAGCGAGCATGTTGGCATGTGCCAATGGCATGCGTGGCCATTAGGCCGTGACCTTGATAGGGAAACTACCTAGCGAGCATGTCGGCATGTGCCAATGGCATGCGGGGCCATTAGGGCCGTGACCTTGATAGGGAAACTAGCTAGCGAGCATGTTGGCATGTGCCAATGGCATGCGTGGCCATTAGGGTCGTGACCTTGATAGGGAAACTAGCTAGCGAGCATGCTGGCATGTGCCAATGACATGCGTGGCACGTTAGGACCGTGATAGGGAAACTAGCTAGCGAGCATGTTGACATGTGCCGATGGCATGCGTGGCCATTAGGGCCGTGACCTTGATAGGGAAACTAGCTAGCGAGCATGCTGCATGTAGCCGATGGCATGCGTGGCCAGTTAGGACCGTGATAGGGAAACTAGCTAGTGAGCATGTTGGCATGTGCCGATGGCATGCGGGCCATTAGGTCAGTGACCTTGATAGGGAAACTAGCTAGCGAGCATGCTGCATATGCCGATGGCATGCTGGGCCGTTAGGGCCGTGGCTTGGTAGAAAAATCCGTTAGCGAGCATGTTTGGTATGTGCCATTGGCATGCGGGGCCGTTAGGGCCGTGGCTTTGGTATAAAAGCCGCTAGCGATCATGTTTGGCATGTGCCAATGGCATGCGGGACCGTTAGGGCCGTGGCTTTGGTAGAAAAAGCCGCTAGCGAGCATGTTTGGCATCTGCCAATGTCATGCGGGGCCGTTAGGGCCGTGGCTTTGATAGAAAAGCCGCTAGCGAGCATGTTTAGCATGGTTGCCATGGTGCGCATGAGCGCGACTTGGTTTGGCATGGTTGCCATGGTGCGCAGAGTGCGGCTTGGTTTGGCATGGTTGCCATGGTGCGCAGAGTGCGGCTTGGTTTGGCATGGTTGCCATGGTGCGCAGAGTGCGGCTTGGTTTGGCATGGTTGCCATGGTGCGCATAGTGCGGCTTGGTTTGGCATGGTTGCCATGGTGCGCAGAGTGCGGCTTGGTTTGGCATGGATGCCAAGGTGCGCAGTGATGCGGCTTGGTTTGGCATTGCTCGCCATGGTGCTCGATGATGCGGCTTGGTTTGGCATTATCTGCCATGGTGCCTGTGGTGCGGCTTGGTTTGGCATTGTTGCCATGGTGTGCGATGATGCGGCTTGGTTTGGCATTCGTTGCCATGGTCGCGCAGGGTGCGGCTTGGTTTGGTATTGTTGCCATGGTGCGCGATGATGCGGCTTGGTTTGGCATTCTTGCCATGGTGCGCAGATATGCGCTTGGTTTGGCATTCGTTGCCATGGTGCTTGTGATGTCTGGCTTGGTTTGGCATTGTTGCCATGGTGCCGCAGATGCGGCTTGGTTTGGCATTGTTGCCATGGTGCGCGATATGCGGCTCGGTTTTGGAATTAGGGTTCTTTGTTGAAAACCCTAATCCGGTATTTCGAAAAATACCCCTATTAATTATTTACACTGAGTTAAATGCTCTTAGTTAATGTGTTGCGGGTAACACTAGGTCATGGGGTTTTACGATTTTACCCCTTGTTTAAAAAACCACCATCAACAGTTATGTACAAAGAATTCTGATATAGTAATTTATGATTAAAGTTAAATCGTGGGGGGTTCACCCCTAGTTATTGCAACATAGATTTCTAAATGATTTAATTTATTGATCTTATTTATATGTGGAAAAAGTGATATGTTTTGTTGTGTCAATACATGAAGAAGCGTGCTTAGTATCACACATGCAAATGCACCTTGAAATTTTCTGCACAGAATCGTGACCCAGCAACAACGTGGTTCGTTGAATTAAGCTTCAACCACAATTACTTCAAACTTTAAGTTTGTAAAAATACAAACAACATCACTCCTTTGAGTTGGCAAAGGAAGTCTTTAACATTTCTTTTTCTTTCCTTCTAAAATATTCCCCATAACACATTTAAAATTTGCCATACATTATTATGAACAACAATCAACCATCCTAGAACACATAGAACATGACACAATTAACTTATTTTATTGCATCAGAGGGAAGATATATAAAACTTTACCACTTAAGGATTACACAGACTTGTTCCTCTTGAACCAAGCATTTACCTTACCAAAGCTCTCTCAATTAAGTCACACAATCAACTCTGTAAGCCTGACAGATTATCTAATGCCTTTACATTATTTATATAGTGATTACAATGGACAAAAACCATGCACAACACTTGTATACGCATGGAACAACCACGTGTCCCATAAGGCGGTTCTATAACCGCCTAATAACTTTGTATCTTGTGCAGTTTGTTTCTCAACTCGGGCCATCCTTCAAAACCTATTCCAAAACTAGATTATGGACACTCTCATTAGGTTATAAACTTCCTCTATAATGGTTCACCCCTGTCTCGCATCTTTGGCATGCTTGTAAAGCCGATAACAAACTATAACCGATCACTAAGCCATAATGTGTTATCCTTGCGCATTACTAAACTTTGGCCTTGAGTCAATACACAACCAACATAGCATTTTAGTTGTCTTGGCCTGAGCCAATGCACAACTAACATAATGATACAATCATCCCGGCCATTTACTTAGCTCATTCTGATGTACCATGCGTCTTATGCTTTATTACTTAACCAATTGATCAACAATAGTGATGCGTACTCTTGCATCACTAGATTGTTTGCAATCTGTCCAAGATTTGGCTATCTTTGGACCAATGCATAGGACAACTCTTGGTCTATTCCATGTTCTTGCATCATCCTTGAGTTGAGCTAACTCAATTCCATAGATATGAATCAGTGCCAACATCACATGTTGCATTTGTTATTTGGCCTTGTATTTACGATATAATGATAGAAATACGCTTTACTAGCCTCCAGTAGGTCTCCCTATTTTAGTGCTTAATAGTGTATACGAGTGTAGTGCTATCATAGTTGCTCACCGACTAGACTGGCTATGTTGTAACACACCACTATTGCGCTTCGCTAGCCATACCGGCTATACCTAGCATGATATGTGCCATGACGTATTATGAATTTAAAACGTGTTATGCGGTGTTGTGCTATTTAGTTAAAAGCAAATCACATCATGTCCGACTGCAGTCATAGTACACGAATAACATTGGCGATGGCAGGTCTTGACATACCTATTTTATTTTATTTAATTCTCAAACAAAATATTTTTCAGAATTAGCACTACCGAGAATTTTAATGAGTTTTCTTGAAAAAATTACAACAAATTTAGCAAAACTATTCAAATTCTTTCATATAGTATTATCATCCGTGTTTTGCAGGTGATATGCTCGATAGAATGTTGTGTTGTACAGTGTTCAAACTATATCGTGTTATGCCAAAGCTTGCGGAGCGTTAGGTTTGCACTACTACG
>JAJJWW010001201.1:0-106499 GCA_023531295.1 Papaver armeniacum | reverse complement strand
GAGATAAAAAACCAAGTGTTAATACAAAACGTATTCAAACACCCATAGCTTGCTTGCATCAATCACAAACCTGCTCACCTTTACAGTCACAAGTCATAAGCAAGCCAACACCTTCACAATCTCAACACCTTCTTCGCTTCCTCCCTAAGATCAACCCCATCTCCTTCACTTTGTGACCGAAACAATCTGGAACGGCCATTTCTTGGTTTTAGGCGGACTTGCCACGATTGATCTCTCGAATCTACAAGCACTCACCGCGCAAATGCATTTGTTTAAGGTTTAAATTCATTCCTCATCCACACCCCAAATTACCAGTTCGCAAGAGTAGTTTCACCCACAAACAGCGCGTTTGGTGTGACTAGCATAGCTGGGGCCAAAGCGAGTGTGTTTGGCATGGCGCGGCTTAGCTTGGGCTAGGGTGTGTCCGGCATGATTTGACATTACGCACGGAGAGTGCGGCTAGCATGGTTGGCATTCTTGCGCGTTTGGTATGGTTTGGCATGATTTGCCATTGGCGTAGAGGTGCGGCTAGCATGGTTGGCATGTTTCGACGCGTTTGGTATGGTGGGCATGATTTGCCAACGGCATAGAGGTGCGGCTAGCTTAGGCTAGGTGTGGATGGCATGATTTTCCATTGGCACGGAGGTGCGGTTAGCATGGTTGGCATGCTTTGGCGCGTTTGGTGTGACTAGCATAGCTAGGGCCAAGGCGAGTGCGTTTGGCATGGCGTGGCTAGCTTGGGCTAGGTGTGGGTGGCATGATTGGCCATTAGCACGGTGCGGCTAGCATGGTTGGCATGCTTCGGCGCATTTGGTATGGCTGGCATGATTCGCCGTTGGCATAGAGGTGTGGATAGCATGGTTGGCATGCTTGACGCGTTTGGTATGGTCAGCATGATTTGCCATTGGCATGTAGAGGTGCTTGCTATCTTAGGATAGGTGTGGCTGGCATGATTTGCCATTGGCACGGAGGTGCGGTTAGCATGGTTGGCATGCTTTGGCGTATTTGGTGTGACTAGCATAGCTAGGGCCAAAGGCGAGTGCGTTTGGCATGGCGCTGGCTTGGGCTAGGTGTGGCTGGCATGATTTTCCATTGGCACTGAGGTGCGGCTAGCATGGTTGGCATGCTTTGCGTAGCGTTTGGTGTGACTAGCATAGCTAGGTCCAAGGCGAGTGTGTTTTGGCATGGCGCAGCTAGCTTGGGCTAGGTGTGGCTTCAAGCATGATTTTCCATTGGCACGGAGGTGCGGCTAGCATGGTTGGCATGCTTTGGCGCGTTTAGTGTGACTAGCATAGCTAGGTCCAAGGCAGTGCGTTTGGCATGGCACAGTTAGCTTGGGCTAGGTGTGGTGGCATGATTTGCCATTGGCACGGAAGGGAATTAGGGTTTTGTTAGTTGTAACCTAATTTGAAAAAATACCCCTATTAATTATGACTACATGCATTAAATGTCCTAATAAATGTGTCACCGGTGACATTAGGTTATTTGGGGTTTTACGATTTTACCCTTTGTTTAAAAACCACCATCAACACATGTAATCCTGGATTAAATACCTAAGTTATTTAGGAAGTCGATATTTATGAGATATCGTGTGTATTCTATGCAGGTAACACATCGAATATATTCGGCATGTGTGAAGCATCGTCATTGTTTTAAGGCTTAACGGGTAAGTCACGAATTTAAGCGTCTTAAACTAGCATCATGTCCGGCCATCTTTGAGTGATTGTTTGGAGGCTATACAAGCAAGCCACGATTTGGCCGATCACCTCATGTGGAAGAGTGGTGGACGGTGATCGTGGTGATGCCTTGCTTGTCGCTAACTCCTAACCAGTTTTGCTTAACCAAGCTGGTAGAGTTGACTGACGAGATGATTTGTGGCTAATCTGCGATCTGCTGATGAAGTTTTAGGGTTTTAAAGAGGTGCGTAGCAGGCACTCTTGACTTGGTCGAATCCAAGCATGGGAGACGTTTTTTTGACAGGACTAACAGGGAATGCGTGTAGACGGCTTGCCGGTGTACACGTCCATACCTCATTGTCCCATGAAAGTGTGATCTAAACCACTCAATTTGTCCGGTAAAGAGGAGCGACTGAGATTGATTTGCGATAAAAATCCCATGCCGCAAAGGAGTTGAAGACCGCACGTCATGCCTACTTAGGGAGCACGTTTCGAGACGTCCATCCATGGTTGGCCTTGGTCGATCGGGCCGGGCGTGTAGATGGGCCCCACGATCATTTTGACATGCTAGGGACCCTTTGAATCTACATCTACACCTTCCATCTATGCCTGCGAAGATGGATGGTCGTGATTGATTTGCGACACATGTGATATGCCACAAACCCTAATTAGGGTTTCATGTCCACGCTACTTTGGCTGGACGAATTGGCAAGCTACGCTCCTCTTTTGGGGAGGCCGACCATGTAGGACCCACATTGGGGCGGTGGTGATCACGAATTGGCAAGCTTGCAGGTTACTGGGTTGGTAGACTAAGGCGAGATTGTGGTGATGCGATTATTGTTGGGTTGGATCCAAAGAAGTTAATCCATGGAATGCCAATAGGTTTTGGAGCTTACAAGGTATCTGTGAGCTTCGTGTGGATGATGCTCTTCTCTGTGCAAACCAATGAGTTGAAGTGTTTCCATGATGTTATAGGAACTTACATCTCATGGGCCAAGGATCTGATATTGCTTGACTAGCCATCCGACTTCTTAATCTTCTTTGGGAGTGTTTCAGGAAACTTTCTTCTTTTGCTGCTCTTTTTTTGTATTACTGGATATTTTGAATGGTCGGATGGTTTAGTGTTTGAATGATCTAAAAATGGTTAGGTGTTTGAGGGGTTTAAGTGTTTGAATGAATGCTGGTACATTATTTTAATGGTGAAAAATGGTTTAGTGTTTTAATGATCTTAAACTGGTACATTTGGATGAATAATGCTGGTATATTTGAATGATGTCACCAATTTATTTTATTTTTTCACAAATGATAAAGAACCACAACTGTTATAAAAGCTTGTAAGTGGATTGTAATACATGTTTCTCCTCCACGTAGCTTGGTTGTCAAAGATTTGACATACAACTCTAACAATACCTGTCAAGTAAATACTTGCAAGTCTTCCTGTTGTTGTCAAATACTTGATATACAACTCATACATGAGTTGTCAAGAAAATAACTGGCAAATCTTCCTTTTGTTGCCAAATACATGAGCTACAACTCATAAATGAGTTGCCAAGACAATAACTTGCAACTCTTTCTTTTGTTGTCAAATACTTGAGATACAACTCATACATAAATAGTCAAGGAAAGTGACATACAACTCTAGTAATTGTTGTCAAAGAAAAGACATACAACCATGACAATAGTTGTCAACAAATTTTCTACGACAGCAACAAGTGTACTGTAGTAGTTATTTTCACAACACATATATCAGTTGTGTTAGGAATTAAGAGGAAATTTTGAAAGACATTCACAACTGAAGCAAGCATTGTACAAAACTAATCGACAACTATGTTTACGACTATAACTGAAGGCTTGTAATGATTTGAGGATTTTCTACAACACCCCTTGTGAAACTTATCGATAAACGTCGTCGTACATGTATGACAACTCTTTTCGGGTGTAGTTTATCACTGTTTTTCCCATAGTGGAAAGGAGTGAAAACAATAGTATTGTCGATGAATTTGAGTTGAAGGTAATGATTTCTTATTTATTTCTTAGTGGAGTCCTCTAGTAGATAACCTCGGAAATGAGTTGAAATTTTATTTCCTGCAGGTAAGACTGGAGCACATTATTGAGAGGACGGCCTTGATATCTGATTCTACGTCATCATTCATTGGTTGGAGCCGGTGGAATTCTAGATGCTAAATGTTTGCACAGTGCACACACTTCAGCATTTGGGAAGGTTCTAGTACATTGCTTTGAAGAGAAAAGTAGAAGTTCAACAGCTGTTCTTGTTTACTTGATGCCAGGGACGGGCCCTAGCAAAGGAGCTAACTGGCTATAGCCCGTCCCATATATTTAGCTTGAAAAAAAATTGTATAAGTAATTTTTATAGAATTAGTAATTAACCCTCCCATATTAGTAATTAGCCCTCCCGTATTAATTAATCCTTGTAGTTGTAGAACAATCAATTTTTAGCCCATTGTTTAAAACATAAAATTTCTTTATCGCATCCATTTATTTTCCCATTTTTCTTCAGTAAACCATAATATTTTTTTTCTACAATCACTTTTCGTGATTAAAATTTATGGATTTTAATCTTATATTTGTCTATATATATAGTATTTTATAGGCAAATTTTAATAAAACCATTGTTTATTTAACCCATTTAAAAAATTTGTTGCGGCCTTCGCCACATTGACAACAATCGATATTATAACCCTACCCTATGAAGATTTCTGGGTCCATCCTGCTTGAGGCTCATCATATTAAACAATCTACACCTATCTTGTAACTACGGAAAACAAGTTGATCAACTACTCCCGAAAAGAGTTGTCATAGATCTACGACGACGTTTATCGTTAGGTTGCATAGGGGGGGGGGTTGTAGAATATCCTCAATTCTTTACAACTCTTCAGCTAAAGTCGTAAACATAGTTGTCGTTTAGTTTTGTACAATGCTTGCTTCATTGTGAATGTCTTTGAAATTTTCCTCTTGATGCCTAACACAACTCTTACAGGTTGTGAAAATAACTCCTACACTACACTTGTTGGAGTTGTAGAAAATTTGTTGACAACCATGGTTAGAGTTGTATATGAATTATTTGACAACTATGATTAGAGTTGTATGTCATTTCCTTGACAACTTTTGTTTGAGTTGCAAGTCACTTCTTTGACAACCTTACATAGAAGTTGTGGTTATTTTTCATTTGTGAAAAAAAACATATGATGAAATTGGTCACAGCATTCAAAATATATCGGATTATTCAAATGTAAACCATCAAAAATGTGACAAGATTAAAACACAACCGCTGAAAATTATTATAACCATTCTTAGTTTTGAAACTATCAACAATCTACAATGTAATCATACACCAAATTGAGACTCCAACAAGTTATCTTAGACGAAACTCCAAAGACACCCATCTTCTTGACCTAGCTTTCTGCGAGAATCAAGACTAACAATCTCACCTGCTCGATCATCTCATCATCTGCTCTTGTTGTGAGTCTCTAGATGCAACTTATTCAGCCATTCCACCAATGCGAAGATCTCTGCAATTGGTGCCATAACCTCAAACCAAAAGCCTACAACATACACAACCAGCACCAATCATGTCATCCATTTCTTCATCACCAAGTACCATGAACAACATCAACAACAAATCTTCAATCGCAATAGCGACCCATTGAATTCCTTCTCTCTTGTGCCATTTGAGAAGCAACACTGGTCAAAAAAGTATAGAGCATTTACCATCACTTTCTTGGTATAATGGCAAAAAAAATGTACATGGGTGGGACTTTTCCCATATCCTGGAGTTTCGATAAAATTATGTCAGGTATTTCGTACTTTGGATTTAGATCCTTAGATTGTTTAGTCAAATAGTATCTAAAAGAAAAAGAAAAAAATCAAGTGTACAATAGATTGTATCTACAAAAGCGCCTTGATTATTGTCCAATGATACAAATGATGCAGTTCCCATGGAAGAGGAGTAAAAGCCTTCTGGGAACTCTAGTTGGAACTTCCTTTGGAATAGTGAATGACATCGCTGTCCACACCAAAACCATGAAAGGAACCCCATAGTCTGCAATAAGGCTTATGAGGAATCCTGCAATAAAGTTCGAAACTGCATTTAGATTCCAATTACTCTCAGAATTACACTGTTAGATCAGTTGGATATTTTTCAAACTGCCATGCAACGCCATGTGAAAATTAGTCCCGGCAAGTCCATTCGTATATAGCCACTCAAATTGATATCTTTGATCATTTGGATTTTCACCTTTGAAATTGTAAATTCACTAACCATTCCACTAATTCAAAGTTGGGAAAAAAAAGTTAACAAAACTTTTGTTCATTAAAATCTCCATCTGTTTTATTTGCCAAAAGAGAACTACTATTAGTCTTCTACCTTAATGGCCTCTTGGATGAAAAGAACGTTGATCATTATGCCGAAAAGCTCCCCAAAGAATCCTTGTAAATATAGTGATAATAGTACAAGTGATAGGTGTAGAATACACAGTATTTACTATATAGAGTTTATGCTTTCTTTGTTATTTTTCGTGTGAATTATGTATCTTATGTGTGCTTTTGAGTTTATTAGGTGCAATGGAGTCATTTGGAGCAAAAAGATCAATTGGAACTCGTTCAAATACAAGATTTCTACTTTTCATTGTGTAGAGGACGAGAAGATGAAGCCAATGGCGAAAGAACTAGTCATTACCCAGTCCGTATGAAGAAGTTATGGGCAAAACAAGAACAAATGAGCAAAAGGGCGAAATTGTCATCTTACAGGCAATTGTTATCCGGAGCTGACCCAAGGTTAAGGGACAACTTTCTGTTGGATAGGTTTTAAATGACAGCCACAACATGCTATGGGGCATCCATTGGGGTACCCCTTATCTGAGCCAGAGGGGTGGCATTATCCGACATTGTTAGTACAACCCTAGACCGATTCTTTTCCTCTCATTCATTTCATTGAATGCTTCTCACCTGAAACCAGAAATTGAGAAGAAATGGAGGCTATGGTTGTCTGAAACCATTTTCGCCTGAAACTAAGAAAGTTGGCTGCTGCTGAATTCGAGAAATCGAAGTGAAACCTGAGATCGAGAGAGAGAGAGCTTCAGGGAGAGATTGAGAAGAGAAAGGGACACTGTTGCTACAGATTCGAGAACATAAAGTGAAGATGGGTTCGATCCATTGTCGATGAATACGTGATGGAGGTTCAGAGAAGATGAGGGCAATTGGCTTACATGGGTTTGTGATTGATTTGGTCCTAGGGTTTTTACTGATGTCACAGAGGAATCGATGATGGTTTTGGGGTTGAGATTCCAGTGATTGAGGTGGTTTTAAAGGCGTTGGGGAAAGTCAGTGAAGGTGTTGATGTATGTTAGATTAATTTCTTTGGTTATGCGGAATGATGGAATTTTGGGTCGGTGGTGATTTGCATTGCGAAATTTGGGATTGGGAGATGAAAGTGGGTTTAAACTTAAATCTGGGTAGCAAGATGGTCTTAGTATGGATAGTAATTGGTCTTGTGTATCTTTGGAGTCAAGCTTGTGTTGATTGTTTGAGCTCAAGCTGATGCTGGTTGAATTGCAGAGAGGGCTAGGCTGGCCTGAGTTTATGACATGGAAATGTGCAGGCAAGAGTTGGAGGCTGAGGAGGAGCTGTCTATGTGAAGTCCTAGATGTTGCAGAACAAGGGAGCTGGAATTTGGCTTGGGATTAAGCTGTGAATGTGACAAGAGCTCAAGGCTGGGATTGGAAGGCTCTGGCAATGGCTGTAAGTTGAGGAGCATGGAATGGCAAGGCATGAAACTGAGGAGGAGTTGGTTGATTGTCATTGGCTGGAGTTTGTGCTGGTATGCAGAGTGGAGATGGAGCTATAGAGTGGAGCTGGTGGTATTGTTATGAAGCAACAGGGAAGTAAGGTTGGCTGATTGAAGCAATAGTGATTGTGGCTGGTGGTGGGAATTATGAATTGTGGTTGTTTCTTTGTGGATGTTGAGGTGTCACTGGCCGAGGAGATTATGAAGTAGCTACGGTGGACTGTGAGCGAAGCGGTTATGGTGTTATGGCTTGTGCTTGTGTATTTTTGCGGCAGCACCTGGAATTGGAGCTTAGTTACAGGCAATGATGCTAAAGGGTGATACAGTGTGGTAGTCCTGGTGCTTTTGGGAATTGCCAGTAGCTATGGCTGTGAGCAGGGCAGGGAAGCTGGATGGCAAGAATGGCTGCAGGTTTGGGTGCTGTTGATGGTACTGAGGCTCTGGTGGTGAACTGTGGAGCTGTGCAAGTGCTGGGTGAAGGAGCAGATGGTGAGGCTAGTGGTTGTAATGGCAGGGCAATGTTGATAGGGCTGATGCTGCTCTGAAGTTGCAACTCAGGTGATGCAAGAAGGGGACTGAAATGGCTGGGCAGAGAGGAGTTGAGATGCTGGCAAAGGCAGGCTGGAGTATTGGCAGGATATAATGGCTCTTATTCCTTGGCATGTGTAGCTGGAACTGAAGCTTAAGTTATGCAGTTCATGTATTGAGAAGTGATGTGAAGTTGGTGGTGGTGCTGTTCCAGGGATGACTGCAGCTACTTATTTGAGCATGGAGTGAATTTGAAGTTGCAAGATTGCAGGCCAGAGCTATTATGGCCTGGCAAGATGGCTGTAGCCCTGATGTTACAGGCTTACGATGGTTTTAGTGCTGGCAGAGATGGTGTTGGTTGGCTGCAATTACAGGGAACTGAGCATGAAAAAGGGAAGTATAGCATGATGGATTGTATAGCCATGAAGGTTTGGAGAACATTCTTTGCACAATCATTGTGCATCACAAGTTACCGTCGGCCTATGCAAGACCGCAATGGTTCGAGGCCAAGACTAGTCAGCCCACTAACTCACACTGACTCCTGGCCCGGCCCGATCATCCAACCCTGACTTGACCCCGTTACGACCGTTGACCGCTGGACCCTAAGATCCGGACTCTGCGATCACCGAGCCGATTCCGCCACAATACCAGATTCCTAGGACCGTTTTGGGCGTATTTTCTACACGGGTTTCTCCCTCTTGTGGGCTTGGTGGACTCTCACCTAATGGACTTTGAAGACTAAACCTAGTTTTGGAAGGAGAAAAAGACTATAAAAGGGAGGTTTTCTACAACACATGAAATATCTTTTTGCTTGAGAATTCTTTTGGGGAGCCACTTTTGTTTACACTTCTAGGGTTTGGTTTTGTTCTTCTTTTTCCTTGTTTATTATTGAATATTGATGATGATGAACTCCATAGCTATGAGTAGCTAAACTTATTATTGGTTATGGGATAAAAGTTGATTTCTCAACATGCTTTTGATTCAATGAATTAGTTTTGTCTCAGTATTTATTGTTTGTGATTCACAATTAATAGTGTTATAAGATTTGAAAACTTGTTAGGTTGAGTCCTAATCAATCCGATTTGTGTTCATCTCTAGAGCTATATTAGGGTTTTCAATACGAAAAAAGTTGTTTATCCCCGATTCTAAGTAGCATAATTGTGGTTAGTGCTTGTAGTGATACATCCTATTAGTCACAAGTGAATCATAACTTTTGTTAAAACGTCTAGTGCTTTTACACATTCGTTTGCATTGATGAGTCTTATTCCATAAAACTTAATGCTCTTAGGGAGTTAAACTTAATTGTGCTTTTACACTTTAGGTTGCTTTCGACGAAGAATTCACATATGCATCTTTTAATGTGGTTGTGATGAAAACAGGGAATTAACGGGTTATACTTGCGATCAAGATATCCTAGGACTTTTAGTAAATACGAGATTAAATACCAATTCTAATCATTGATGAAAATACATGTTTGTGAATGATACTATCCCTTGACCAATATCTTCTCCTTATTGATTTCTCAAATTATTTACTTTGCTTTCAACTATTTTTATTTTTTTTTAAAACAACAAACATACCTTGGGTTACTTTAGAAACTGAAAATTACTTAACAACAATTGCCTCTCTGTGGATACGAACTCTTCCTTACCTTGTGCTTCATTTAAATTTAGTGCGTAAGAAAGTGAAATTAATTTTGACGGATTGACACACGGTCAACAAGCATTGAATATTGCAAGGAGAAACATCATAAAGGCTTGTCCAGATACAGACCCTACAAAAAAACATCACACATAAAATCTTTTTAGATTTATCAATGGCTCTAGAAACCGCCAAATTAATAAAATCAAAATGTTAAAACTCGTTATTACCATCCAGCCCAAGCCACAAACATCAACAACAAACTCGTTGTTACCATCCACCCCAAGCCACAAACTGCGTTATTACCATGAACAGAACATCAACAACAAATCTTCAACCAAAATAGCGGACCCATTGAATTCCTTATCTTTGTGCCATTTGAGAAGCAACACTGGTCAAAAAGTATAGAGCAGATTACCATCATGCTTTGGGTATAATGGCAAGAAAAATGTACATGGGTGGGACTTTTCCCATATCCTGCGCTTCGATAAAATTATGTCAAAAGTATTTCGTACTTTGGATTTAGATCCTTAGATTGTTTAGTCAAATAGTATCTAAAAGAAAAAGAAAAAAATCAAGTGTACAATAGATTGTATCTACAAAACTACCTTGATTATTGTCCAATGATACAACGTGCGGTTCCCATGGAAGAGGAGTAAAAAGCCTTGAGGGGAACTCTAGTTGGAACTTCCTTTGGAATAGTGAATGACATCGTTTGTCCACACCAAAACCATGAAAGGAACCCCATAGTCTGCAATAAGGCTTATGAGGAATCCTGCAATAAAGTTCGAAACGCATTTAGATTCCAATTACTCTCGAGAATTACACTTGTTAGATCGGTTGGATATTTTTCAAACTTTGTTCATAGCAACGCCATGTGAAAATTAGTCCCAAGATCCATTCGTATATAGCCACTCAAATTGATATCTTTGATCATTTGGATTTTCAGCCTTTGAAATTGTAAATTCACTAACCATTCCCTGTAATTCAAAGTTGGGAAAAAAAAAAGTTAACAAAACTTTTGTTCATTAAAATCTCCATCTTTTTATTTGCCAAAAGAGAACTACTATTAGTCTTCTACCTTAATGGCCTCTTGGATGAAAAGAACAGGTGATCATTATGCCGAAAAGCTCCCAAAGAATCCTTGTAAATATAGTGATAATAGTACAAGCATTGAATATTGCAAGGAGAAACAACATAAAGGCTTGTCGAATACGAGACCCTACAAAAAAACATCACACATAAAATCTTTTTAGATTTATCAATGGCTCTAGAAAACCGCCAAATTAATAAAATCAAAATGTTAAAACTCATTATTACCATCCAGCCCAAGCCACAAACAGTTTCGACCCTAAATCTTCCCTTTGTTTAGCGAAATTATAGAGATAAGTATACATAATAATAGTGGGCTCTGCAACTCCAAGAACTAGCATAGGTTTCCCACCAAATATTGAATGTATTATACCACAAATAGCCGTTGAAGCTAGAGTCTCCACTGTGCTCAAGCTTCCATCTACAATAAAACAGCAAAAATCACCATATCAACTTAAACAATTGCCTGAGTTTGTCAAGAGAAGACCATGTATGGGTAGTAAATCTTATCCTAACCTGTTTCTCTACTCAATTTCTCTCCAAATGCAATCACAGGAACTTCAGATGCAAAGAATATATAGGCTGTAGGAGCCAATATCCTGCAATTGAATCAGAAGTTAGTACAAAATTGAGAATCAAAAGTTACAATATGAGAGCAGATTCCATAGATTGGCCATCATGGGTATCCACTAAACTAATTCTACAAACACAATATTGTTAAATAAAATTGCTAAACCCCCCCTTTTCTATACCTAAGCAGACAAAAGCCCCAATTTCATGTCCACAACGAAACCAACAAATACCAAATTAAAATTGGAACACCAACAAATACCAAATTAAAATTGGAACAATACCTTGAGTAATCGAACCGAGTCCTTCTGTAAATTAGCAGAAAGTCTCTCAAAAATTTCTTTCTTAGTCCCTTAAACGAAAACCCCGTGAATTGAAGCTTGTTCGGAAACTCACGAACCCCCATTGCATGAAAAGTCTCAATATCAACAATTGCACCATGTCTTTCCATCGGGCCGTGGAGCGATAACAATATCCCTAGGTCTCTTTCTTCTACTTCTCTTATTACCAATCGAATCGTTAGCTTTAGATGATTGTGCTTTTGATTCTTCAAAAGATCTGGCCGCTAATCTCTCAACCTTACAAAACAAACGAGTAAAAAATAAGAAAAAAATCAAAAAAACAAAAACAAAAATTCCATGAAAATCCTTTTACAAACCCAAGCTAGCTAATTCATTAATCAAGCCTTTCTTCTCATTGGTACAACCCTTGTTTAGATCCAATCTTGAATAAAAAAAAAACCCAAATAAAACCCAAAGACAAAACAACTCAAACCAACAGTTCCTCCATTTTCTTGTCTGCACAATCACAATCGAAATACCGAGATTTCTCAACACAGATTCATATCAAACCCAAATCCAACTTGAGAGTAAAATCCACGATTGAATTAAAATTGATTTCTCATAAAACCACCATAACCAATCACCAGCTGAATTTAAGTCTTGATCTAGTACTCTCTTTCGATCATCTCAAGAATTGCTCCAACAGAATGAATTGGTGAGAATACGAGAGAGAGTTAGGTGTCATACCCATCCACAAAAATCCAAACCTCAGATGCAAGAATGAATCAAACCCTATATGTACAAAATCGACTCAAAAACATCATCAATAGCAGATTTAGGGTTTTTGTACAAAGATAAAATCGATCTACTAGTTTTTGCACGAGAGAGGTGAAAGAGAAAATTGAATTTTGTGACTTAGGGTTTTCTTTCGAGCGAGGAGGCGGAGAAAATTAGAGAGATTTGACGCAAGTGAAAGGAAGTGAAGTAAAAGGATTTACTTTTGATGTTTTATCTAAAAAGATTTGGACGGTGTAGATTTGATTTTGCATGTTCATACGGATTGCAAAAATTAAGGGACGGTGTGGATTCGCTTTAGGATGCTCATACGGATTGAGAAGTTTGTGTGTTTCTCTTTGTGCTAGTTCAAAGTCGTGTATTCCTGGTTTAATTATCAACTTTTGATATGAAAAAAATCGAAAAAAATATTAATAAATTTAGGACAATGTTATCGACATTACGATAAAAAAATCCAAAAATGTATAAGAATGAAGCTTAAAAATAAGAAGTAGATTGATAATTGGTGTGTTTCTTTGTGCTTTCTCTTTGTGCTTTTGTGCTTTCTCTTTGTGCTTAGGTTTGAATTTCGACTAGTCACATAGGTCACGAAATATATCGACTATTCACACAGTCATGAAGTAGCTTTAGTTCACACTCGTAGATTCAAGAAGCATAAAAACTATGAACCAAGAAGCTCCGGGATGGTTCATACTTCAAACTTAGCATGATACATCAACGAAGTCGATGAATATGAATCTCAATATCGATTCGAACTTCAAATATGGTATAATGGCATACAAACTATGAACCAAGAAGCTCCGGGAGGGTTCTGTCTTCAAACTTAGGAGGATACGTCACCGAAATTGTTATATATATGAAAATTAAGTGTTGATTCGAACTTCAAATGTGGTATAATAGCATACAAACTATGAATCGAGAAGCTCCGGGAGGGTTCAGACTTCAAACTTAGCATGACACATCATTGAAATCGATAAATATGAAGCTCAGTGTCGATTTGAACTTCAAATGTGGTATAACGTTATACAAACTATGAACTAGCAAGAAGCTTCGGGAGGGTTCTGATTTCAAACTTAGCATGATACATTATCGAAAACGATAAATATGAATCTCAATTTCGATTCGAAGTTCAAATGTGGTATAACAACATACAGACTATGAACCAAGAAGGTCCGGGAGGGTTCAGACTTCAAACTTAGCATGACACATCATTTATAGGTAAGATTCCTTTGGAATATTCCCTGAAACCTTAAACAAACCCTATTCTGGTATATTGTATGCATACCTTGGCTCCGAGATTGAAACCTGGCCGGGAGTGGACTACTATAGTCGGAAACTTGGTAAGAACGATGGATCCATCCATTTACAGGTAAGATTCCTTCATAATATCCCCGAAACCTTAAACAAACCCTATTCTGCCATAATGTACGCATACCTTGGGTTCGAGATCGAAACCCAATCCCGGGAGTGGACTACTATAAGTCCGAAACTTGGTAAGAACGATGAATCCATCCATTTACGGGTAAGATTGCTTAGAAATATTCCCCAAACATTAAACAAACCCTATTCCGACATATTGTATGCATACTAAAGCCTCAGAGATCGAAACTCAGTCGTGAGTGGACTACTATAAGTCGAAAACTTGGTAAGAACGATGGATCCATCCATTTACGGTAAGATTCCTTCATAATATCCCCGAAACCTTAAACAAACCTATTCCCGCATAAGGTACGCATACCTTGGGTCCGAGATCGAATCTTGTCCTAGTGTGGACTACTATAAGTCGGAAACTTGGTAAGAACGATGAATCCATCCATTTACAAGATTGCTTCAAATATTCCCGAAACCTTAAACAAACCCTATTCGACATATTGTATGCATACTCTGCTCCGAGATCGAAACACAGTCGTGAGTGGACTACTATAAGTCGAAAACTTGGTAAGAACGATGGATCCATCCATTTACGAGTAAGATTGCTTCAAATATTCCCCTCAAACCTTAAACAAACCCTATTCTCGGCATAAAGTAAGCATACCTTGGCTCCGAGATCGAAACTTGGTCTGGGGTGGACTACTATAAGTCGAAACTTGGTAAAAACGATGAATCCATCCATTTACAGGTAAGATTCCTTCATAATATCCCCGAAACCTTAAACAAACCCTATTCTGGCATAATGTACGCATACCTTGGGTCCGAGATCGAAACTTGGCCGGTAGTGGACTACTATAAGTCGGAAACTTGGTAAGAACGATGAATCCATCCATTTACAGGTAAGATTCCTTTAAAATATTCCCCGAAACCTTAAACAAACCCTATTCTGACATATTGTATGCATACTCTGGCTCCGAGATCGAAACCTGGTCGTGGGTGGACTATTATAAGTCCAAAACTTGGTAAGAACGATGGATCCATCCATTATTTACATGTAAGATTCCTTCATAATATCCGAAAACCTTAAACAAACCCTATTCTCGCTGTTGTACGCATACCTTGGGTCCGAGATCGAAACTGTCTCAGGAGTGGACTACTATAAGTCGGAAACTTGGTAAGAACGATGAATCCATCCATTTACAGGTAAGATTACTTGAAATATTCCCCGAAACCTTAAAAAACCCTATTCTGACATATTGTATGCATAGTCTGGCTCCGAGATCGAAACCTGGTCGTGAGTGGGCTACTATAAGTCGAAAACTTGGTAAGAACGATGGATCCATCCATTTACAGGTAAGATTCCTTCATAATATCCCCGAAACCTTAAACAAACCCTATTCTGGCATAATGTACGCATACCTTGGGTCCGAGATCGAAACTTGGCCGGGAGTGGACTACTATAAGTCGGAAACTTGGTAAAAACGATGAATCCATCCATTTACAGGTAAGATTGCTTCGAAATATTCCCCGAAACCTTAAACAAACCCTATTCGACATATTGTATGCATACTAAACTCCGAGATCGAAACCTCGAATGTGAGTGGACTACTATAAGATGAAAAATTGGTAAGAACGATGAATCCATCCATTTACAGGTAAGATTCCTTTAAAATATTATCTGAAACCTTAAACATACCATATCCTGGCCTATTGTATGCATACCGTGGCTCCAAGATCGAAACCTGGCCGGGAGTGGACTACTATAAGTCCGAAACTTGGTAAAAACGATGAATCCATCCATTTACAGTAAGATTCCTTCATAATATCCCCCAAACCTTAAACAAACTCTATTCTCGGCATAATGTACGCATACCTTGGGTCCGAGATCGAAACACAGCTCTAGGAGTGGACTACTATAGGTCGGAAACTTGGTAAGAACGATGAATCCATCCATTTACTGTAAGATTTCTTGAAATATTCCCAAAACCTTAAACTTGGTAAGAATGAATATTATGAAGACCGTGAAAATGACCATGCTACCTTATCTAAATAAGTAAATTAAGTAAATGTTATAGACTGTGAAAATGACCATATTACCCTTATTGGAAAAAAGTGCAATAAATATTATGGTGACAGTGAAAATGACCATACTACCCTTATCGGAAATAAGTAAAGTAATTCTTACTGATTGTGAAAATGACCATATTACCCTTATTTGAAAAAAGTGCAATAAATATTATGGAGACCGTGATAATGACCATACTACCCTTACCGGAAATAAATAAATTAATTCTTACAGACTGTGAATATGACCATATTACCCTTATTGGAAAAAAGTGGAATAAATATTATGGAGACAATGAAAATGACCATACTACCCTTATCGGAAATAAGTAAAGTAAGATTGTGAAAATGACCATATTACCCTTATTGGAAAAATATTATGGAGACTGTGAAAATGACCATACTACCCTTATCGGAAATAAGTATAGTAGTTCTTACACTGCATCGTGAAATTGACCATATTATCCTTATTGGAAAAAAGTGCAATAAATATTATGGAGACTTGAAAATGACCATACTACCCTTATCGAAAATAAGTAAAGTAATTCTTACACAATCATGAAATTGACCATATTACCCTTATTGGAAAAAAGTGCAATAAATATTATGGAGACTGTGAAAATGACCATACTACCCTTATCAGAAATAAGTAAAGTAATTCTTACAGATTTTGAAAATGACCATATTACCCTTTTGGAAAAAAGTGCAATAAATATTATGGAGACCGTGAAAAATGACCGTACTACCCTTATCGAAAATCAAGAATTAAATATTACATATCAGAAAATGACCATAATACCCTTATTGGAAATAAGTGCAATAATATTATGGAGAATGTGAAAATGACCAAACTATCCTTATTGAAAATAAATAAAGTAAAGGTTAATATTCTTCTAAGTTTGGTTTGTTTTGTTATATTGTCACTCTAGAATGTAGATTTAAATCACTCTATATATTACATTCTATACTTTGGTTTGCTATGCTATGTTGTTTAACCGTGTCTATATTTAACAATGCCTTGTATGTTTCGAGCAAAGTGGCGCATTTGTTGGTCTTTTTTTAAGGCTCGATTTGAAATTTTCTTATATATAAAAGTAGATGTAAAATATAATCATATATTTAAATGTGAAAGGATGGTTGAATACCTCACTCCTCATTGTTTTTTTCAAGTTTTTCTTTTTACAACTCTTATAAGGGTTGTGATAGTAATAATAAAAAAATAGGACAAAACTACCAATATTGAGAGGAAGGAAGGATGGTTCGGGATTGTGCTAACACCTAGTTGGCTTGTGTTCGAATCTCTCAAACACCATTATTCCAAATGATATTTTTTTATCTTCAACAACCCTTATAAGTGTTGTCGTATAGTTATTCACTACCTTAACGAGATGAGTTGTTAAAGTCTAAAGGTGGTCACTACTCTTTTCACAAAAACGTTGTGATTTTGATTCTCGTCACGACTCTTTGGTCCTAAGAGTTGGACGTTTTTATACTTTTGACAACTTTTGTTTGACAAAAGCACGTCAAACATACCACCTTTCACAACCTTAAATATACGAGTTGTGAAGTTACGGCTTTTAGATTAATGTTTTTCCCGTAGTGACAAAACAAACACTTTGGTTGCCTTTCAGAAGCTTCGCTTTATTATACGCATGAAATATCTTAGAAACTGCATGGAAAGGCATCTATGGTGTGGGAAGAATGCATCTCCAAGTGGTAGCTCCAAGAATGATCTTATCGGAATGCATCTCCAAGTGGTTACTATTATTGTTACCAACTTTGTGCCAGTTTGTTGTACGGTTTCATTTGCGGCCAATTTTTTTCTACTTTTTGGTACACATAAAAATTTCTTATTACTAAATACTAAATTTGCCAGTTTTTTTACAATTATATTTATATTTTTAACTACTTCGTTGTTAATTAAATCCCCGATTAGGTCACAAGAAAAGTTAGTTGCAAGTGTGATTTTTTATCCTGTAGAACGAAAAAGATCAGGGAGTTAGAGATAAGAGTTAGAGACACTTGACACAGCGATTTACGTGGTTCGGCCATAAATTAAGACCTACGTCCACGGGGTTTTAGGGTGTTTCACTGTATAATATTTGACTTTACATGATTGGTTCAGAGGAGACCCTGACTCAAGTCCATCTCCTTTATAAGAATAAGAGACTGGCTTATGAAAAGGTTACATTTTTCTTCTTCCAAGTTATATTTATGCGTTGATCCTGATAGGGCGATTGGTTTGCATGATAAGCCTCCATCCAGTTGACTTGTCGATGTTGCTACTAAACGGGGTTGGTGCTTGCCGCTGGTACCAAGTATGATCATCAGCATCTTTATTTATGATTTTGAGTAATGCAGATGGATAATCAGTTTGCTTGACGTATACAATATCCTCCTTCACAGCTTGCTTCGTCAAGAAGTCTGCAGCTCCATTGGCTTCTCTTAAAATATGTCTGCAACCCCATCCACTGAAACTCTCTAGGCTGTAGACAACATCTACTAGCGACTTTACTAGGAACTCCGTTGTGGTGGCATCTTCACCAGTACTCCATATTGCATGGCTCTTCACCACTGTCTTCACAAAGCTCTCTATATCGCTGTCGTCTCTGGGACTTGTTCCTCTTAAAGGGTTTCCATGTCCAGATGATGCAACTAAATAATTTTCATGGTTGATTTCACATTTACCTACCAGGTTTGAATATGCGGCGGCAATGGTATTTATCAAACTAACGGCAATAGAGGCATCCGTTTCTATGACTATAAATCGCATCTCATCTTCCACAGCAATACGAACGCCTTTTTGAATCGCAAACACTTCAATCACGTGCACCTTCATCTTTAAACATACTGCTGCATATGCTTTGAGTGGTTCGCCAACGTTAGTTCGGAAGATGCAGCCGATTCCTGCACGATCATCCTTTACTGACGCGTCTGTGTTGATGACTCGGGTATGCGGGTCAAACGGTTTAGGCCATCGGCAAATTCTGTAACCATGACGCCTAGGGTGAGGGTCTTGACGCACATCTATCCTTTCCACGACATACTCTCCCTTAAGCCTGTACAAAGAGAACCCATCATCAGCACTCTCCAAAAAGTTTTTGTTTTTTTGTTTCGGTTTTGTATTAGACTACAACTTTACTCTCCTGGTTTTAGCAGAAAAAGTCCAAATCCTTTCAGGCTAAATAATTTTGAAACTAAAGGACGATGACGTTGAGGTTCGAACCAGGAACCTCACTGTGACTGAAAAATATAACTATACTACACGGATTTGTTCAAAAGTCGTATCACGACGAACCAACAGGTCAGGTCTTACAGCAAAAGGGTTGCCCAAGGTCTTGAAACTGCATGGCCCCTGTTAAGACACCCTGAAGCTGTAAGGCCGATTACTAACCCTATACTACATACACGTCGATCCTAGTGAAACAAGAAACAAAATAGAAAACGTAAGGTACCCTAATAGGCGAATTCATAGCTAAAGCATGATTCACAGTTTTTTGACTAATCTTATGCTCAAAATTGTTTCACAGTTTTCAAATAATCCCACTGTCACGAATGGCTTAAAATATATATCACACACACGAATTAATAAAAAGACCACAAAAGACCACCTATCTATCGGTAAGCTGCATCCGATGCTTAAGATATAAAGATATAAAGACTTCTTGAACCATAAAGAAAGACTTCAAGAAAACAGAAATTAAGTATAAAAGAGGCATAGAAAGCTAACCTGATTGTAACCTCAAAATTCCTAAAGCATATCTCAAGCCCCACTTTCTTCTTTATAAACAGTGAAGGAAAATCTATCTGACACTCTTCTTGGATGGTTTGCTTCAATATGATAACCTTATGATATATTGCTAAAGGATCTTGAACAGTTAACCATAATACTCCTTTCCTCTGAACTCCCCAGTTCTCGAATATATATCTATATACTTCATCTATGAATGTCTCCATAGAGACTAGAGGACGGACACAACGCCGTGCATGAAACTGCTTCCTTGGATCAAAAACGGGAGGTCTACTACAAAGTATCGACATTTAAACGTCTTCTCTTCTTTAAATATTTCTTTTCTTTTCTTCTTGTGATCTCTCTTCACGTACAACTCTTTTTTTTTTTTTCTCTGTTTTCTAATCAATTGTATGTTCGCTTCCCCTGGCTTTATTTATACAAAACAATTTTGTGTTCACCGCCATGTAAGATTATTTTGTAAATAGGAACGGAAACATGCACGGGAAAGAAAAAGAAAAGATACGGAAAGAGTAATTGACATAACTATCCTTATTAAGTTGGGAAGGGCTCCTTTCAAACTGTAATATAATTTGAGTAAATAAGAAGAAGGAAGAGGGTAATTTAGACTTCAACTCACTTTTTCTCTCGGAGGAACTTTCAAATATGTTTTCCTAGTCGCGTTTCTAATGAGCTCGATATGGAACCCGCGTGTGTGAGTCGTTAGATCAGTATTCTTAAGCCCCAAGTCACTGATGATCAAGAGTTATATGTTATCGTCAGGATATTCACCTTCATCTTGATCATTTCCAGCACTTAACAACATCATCTGAACCCCTACTCCTTTTCAATCTGTTTCAACCATATCACACACTCTTCTCACATAGTCCATGTCTTGTTTTTATTCTCAAGTTTCAGTCGTCGATGATTTTATTCGTTGGTTCTTTAATTTTGATGTTGTTGTTTACCCACTGCCGACGCTAGACGGAAGGTTTTTGTTCATGAACTTTAAAAATGGAAACTTGCTAATCAGAAAATGAAATGTAACTACTGAAAATCCAGTAGTACACCCAAATGATAAATATAATAACTCTAAGATGTTATCAAGCAATACGAAATAGAAATATTACTTTTATTAATTGATCGGAATGACGATTATGATGATGATATTACAAGTATATAGAGACTCACAAGAACCCTAACCGGTTTTCTCTCAACATGACCTCCTCTCATACCAAAAGTTCCTCCCTCTTTTAATCGACTAACGTCCCTATTTATATGCAGAATCCAATAGTGGGATACAGCTCATTTTACTTCGCAGTTGTTCACTCAATCCATGTGACTCTGCTTTTTACTTCGCGCAAGCCATTTTCCATAAAGTAATTCCATCATTTTCGCCGAGAACTTCGGTATCTTGTCGGCACAGCTGTCCTATTTCTTGCACAACAATCCTATCTTCGCCTATCTTTCCATTCTTCGTGAGTTATCTTCTATCCCAAGCAATGATACTTCGTTAGCTGCTATTCTGTCCGAATTATACTTCGCAGATTCAATATTCGTTAAAGTAGGTCTGACATCTGATTTGACTAGTCACTGACGTCTCTTCTCGTGGTTGATGAGGATCTTCTAATTTGGATTCGCATTAATCTTAGATTGGAAGACCAAGGTGAGAAAGTCTCTCCTAAGGAGTGCAGAAACTCGATTAGGGCGCCGAGTTACACGGTTGAGTCAAGAGTGCGGGGGGCGTTGGAGACTACCTTACCATTCTTGACAAGTCCTGACTATGATGCACTCGGTCTGAAGATACCCCAATTAGGGGGCGGTCTCGTAACCATAAACCCAATCGGTGGAGGGATAAGAGACTCGAAATCAATCAAGTTGTTGTATTACCGGATGGGAGGAGCCAACCTTTAACCCTTAGAGGTAATCTTCATTGAAGGGTAAACCAGGGGGAAGATAAGGATGACACCCTCCATTAGGGAGCTGAATTTTGTCAAAAGGCGTAAATGACATGAGGCTTTTTACTCACGGAGTATTAAGACTAGTAATATTTATGCAATAAAAGAGGTAATAGTACAAGAAAAAGATAAGACGAGGTCAATGGGTCAATACATTACAAGTGTAAAGACCGCATGCGATCTCGTCGCGCATAAAAATAAAAGACAAATTAAGGCAAGATAAGACCTTTACATAGGAAGGTAAAATAAGACCTCATGAGAAAAATAAAATTTAATAACTAATTTTGTTTGCAGGAATTTAAAGAGGAAAAAGGGGATTAAAATAATATTAAGTATACTATCAAGATGAGTCAATTAACATAGGCAAGGATGGGAATGTACAAGGAATGTTACTTGCCCCATTTGATAGTTTCATATACATGCGAGAAAGAATGATATTTTGGGTACGAATTCGAACAAAGGGAAGTCTATATTAAAGAAGTGAAGATTAATGCTTAAAAGGTGCATGTTTTCAAGATTACAGACAAGTGAAAATGATTAATCTTCATTTCCTTCGTATCGCTCAAATTTCGACTCGCTTACTTCTTCTTTAGATTCTTCATCTTCTCCATCACTATCCAAAATGTCAGGAATAGGTTCATTGTCAGGAACCTCCGGAAATCTATACTTTGAGAGAGGAATGTTATTCTCAATGCAGACTTTTCTAACACCAGCTTCACGAGCACGATTAGCGTCATTACTATTATTTAAAACCATAGTGACGAAATTCTTCTTTAATTGCTGGTACTTGGAGTTGCGAGCAGATAACTCTTTTTCTTCAGAATATAAGCGAGCCTTTAATTCTTCAATTTCTTGGAGATAATCCTTCTCCTTATCTGCGAAATATAAATAAGCAAGTTCAGAAGGAATAAAATGTTATTCCCAAAGAAAAGACAAGTATTAAAAGAGCAACATATGACCTTCATAATTGGAAACAATGTCCTTAACCAGTTGTTTGTAGGTGAAAATGGTTTCGGCTGATTTCGGTAATTGCGGGTGTGCAGGTGAGAAACAATTTAAACCCTAAACAATGTACTTGCAAGGGAGCACTTTAGATTCGAGAGATCAATCTGACAAGTCCGGCTTAAACCAAGAAATGGCCGTTTCCGGACTTGCTTTCGGTCACAAAGTGGAGGAGAATGGGTTGGTTTTGGGGAGGAAGAAAGGAAAGTGGTGAGACCCGAATAGTTGATTCTCGGAAGAGTAGTTGGGTTACTACGACTTGTTATCGAAAAAGTGAGAGAGCTAACGAGGTGAGCTAGCATGTAAGTAATTCCAGTGTTGTATCTCCGTATGAACTTGTTGTTCAATGGAAATAGGTAAGACCTATTTATACAAGTCGAAGCAAAACGCATTCTGGTCTCATTAAGGAGTGGGGAAGTAAATGGGAGGAGGTGGTAACCATATGCATGGAATTGATGATCCATAAAGTGGTTAACGCATGAAATGGTTTTCATGAAAAACCGCTAACGTTATGGAATTGATGTCCCATAAAGTTGTTAACGCATGTGTGCTTTATGTCCAATGAACGTTTCACACATAACTTCCCGTATTTACTAACCGTCTCAACCTTATGACACTTCCTTATGACGGGCGTGAGTGTACCCCGCACGCCGTAAACCGCCAAACCAATACCCAAAGAGGATCCCCGGTTTGTGTTGATGTCTCGAATATTTTGGAAAACATATAGCACGTTGTTGTGGCTTGGAAAGTCAAGCTCTGGAAACTTGCCATCCCCGGTGACCTTCGACGATCGAGATTTTGTATCTTGAGAGGAGGGGCAACCATTGATCGTTACGCCTTCGTTTTGGTAGCCACGTAGTGAGGGCCAACGTGGTGGCGCTGGCTAGGTAGGCATGGCAAGGTTTGGCGTGGCCAAACTTAGGTTGCCAGCCTGGTGACCTTCGACAATCGAGATTTTGTATCTTGAGAGGAGGGGCAACCGTTGATCGTTGCACGCCTTCGTTTTGGTAGCTCACAGAGTGAGGGCCAACGTGGTGGCGTGACTCAGGTTGGCATACGATTGGCATGGCAAGGTTTGGCGTGACCAAACTTAGGTTTTCGGGCCAAAGGTTACCATGTGTCGTCTGGTAACCTTGGATGACTAGGATTTGCTCCTACGATTGAAGGGCAACCGTTGATTGTTGCACTCCTTCGTTTTGTAGTCACAGAGTGAGGGCCAACGTTGTGGCGCGGCTAGGTTGGCATGTCGTTGGCATGGCAAGGTTTGGCGTGGCCAAACTTAGGTTTTCGCCAAAGGTTACCATGTGTCGTCTGGTAACTTTGGATGGCTAGGATTTGCTCCGGGGATTGAAGGGAAACCGTTGATTGTTGCACGCCTTCGTTTTGGTGGCCGCGTAGGGAAGGCCAACAGGGTGGCGCGGCTAGGGTTAGGCTTGGCATGTGGGGCCAAGGGTTCGCCTTGGGCGTGGCTAGCTTTGGCTAGGTGCGATTTTGGCTTGGCATGTGGGGCCAAGGGTTTTCCATGGGCGTATGGCGTGGCTAGGGCCAAGGCAAGGGAGTTTGGCTTGGCATAATGTGACTAACATGGCTAGGGCCAAGGCAAAGTGCCTTTGACATGGCGCGGCTAGCTTGGGTAGGTTTGGTTTGGCTTGGCATGTAGGGCCAAGGGTTTTCCATGGGCGTATGACGTGGCTAGGGCCAAGGAAAGGGCGTTTGGCTTGGAATGATGTGCCTTTGACATGGCTAGGGCCAAGGCAAAGTGCCTTTGACATGGCGTGGCTAGCTTGGGTAGGTTTGGTTAGGCTTGGCATGTAGGGCCAAGGGTTTGCCATGGGCGTATGACGTGGCTAGGGCCAAGGCAAGGGCGTTTGGCTTGGCATGATATGACTAGCATGGCTAGGGCCAAGGCAAAGTGCGCTTGGCATGGCGCGGCTAGCTTGGATAGGTTTGGTTTGGCTTGGCATGTGGGGCCAAGGGTTCGCCTTGGGCGTGGCTAGCTTTGGTTAGGTGCGGTTTTGGCTTGGCATGTGGGGTCAAGGGTTTGCCATATGCGCATGGCGTGGCTAGCTTGGGATAGGTGCGGTTTTGGCTTGGAATGTGGGGCCAAGGGTTTGCCATAGGTGCATGGAGTGCCTAGCTTGGGCTAGGTGCGGTTTTGGCTTGGCATATGGGGCCAAGGGTTTACCATAGGCGCATGGCGTGACTAGCTTGGTCTAGGTGCGGTTTTGTCTTGGCATGTGGGGCCAAGGGTTTTCCATAGGCGCATGGCGTGATTAGCTTGGGCTAGGTGCGGTTTGGATTGGCATGTGGGGCCAAGGGTTTGCCATAGGCACATGGCGTGACTGGCTTGGGCTAGGTGCCAGACCAAGCTAGGGTTTTGGGGAAAAGGTCGTTTGGTAACCTTAGACGGCCAGGATTTTCTCCTGGGATTGAAGGGAAACCGTTGATTGTTGCACTCCTTCGTTTTGATAGCCGCGTAGTGAAGGCCGGATGGTGGCGCGGCATGGGGCCATGGCGAGGTGTGTTTGGCATGGCGCAGAGGTGTGGTCGCACGATTTGCCATTAACACGGAGGTGCGGCTAGCATGGCTGGCATGATTTGGCGCGGTCGGTGTGGGGCATGATTTTTCATTGGCACGAGGTGCGGCTAGCATGGTTGGCATGCTTTTTGCGCTGCAGGTGTAGGTGGGCATGATTTTCCATTGGCACGGAGGCGCGCTAGTATGGTTGGCATGCTTTGGCGAGGTCGATGTGGCCGACATGATTTGACATTGGCACAGCAGGGGCGGCTAGCATGGTTGGCATGATTTGGCGCGGTCGGTGTGGTCGGCATGATTTGCCATTGCCACGAGGTGCGGCTAGCATGGTTGGCATGCTTTTGCGCCGTTGTCGGTGTGGATGGCATGATTTGACATAGGCACGAGGTGCGGCTAGCATGGTTGGCATGCTTTGGCGTGGTCGGTATGGTCGAATGATTTGCATTGGCACGGAGGTGCGGATAGCATGTTTGGCATGCTTTGGCGCGATCGGTGTGGTGGCATGATTTTCCATTGGCACGAGGTGCTGGGCTAGCATGGTCGGCATGCTTTGGCGCTGTCGGTGTGGTCTGGCATGATTTGCCGTTAGCACACGTGGGAATTAGGGTTTGGCTTGTCGTAACCCTAATTTGAAAAAGATACCCCAGTAATTATTTAGGGACACATTAAAGGTTTTAGTAAATGTGCTTAGTAAATGCTTGTTACTTTAAATGTTGTGACATCACATCTGCTTGCTAGGGTTTAGTGTTTTACGATTTTAACCCTAAGATAAAAACCACCATCAACATTAAGTCCCCCGCTTAGCTCCTCTAACAGTGCCTTGTTTCGAGGTAAGCATATGATGGTGACAGACAAGGACTAATCGAGTTGTAAATCATTGCAAAGATGGTCGGGAGAATCCGACTAACCTTTTTGAGTGGTAAAGAGAGTTTTGGATTCCGTGTTGGTGGCCCTGGCGTAAGTTGTACCGGGAATGCGGACACCGTGGAGTGGTGAGATGAAAGTTACCGGTTTGGTTTGGTCGTACATCTCCAAGGAAAAGGGGGCGTGGTCTTGGAAGGCGACGCAAGTGGACGGCTTGGCTCGAGGGTCCAAGAGGTGGCATGGTCTGGGTGAGGCAAACGCGTGTGGATGATAGGGTCGCGATAGTGGAGCAGGAGGCTTGGCATAGTGTGGCCTTGGAAAGACAAGACGTACACGGATGGCTAGGCGTGATGGGGTCGCGGCAATGGAGCGAATGGCTTGGCGGAGTCGCGGCAATGGCATGGTGGAATGTGCAAGGGCGGCTAGGCATGGTGGGGCCGCGATAATGGAGCGAATGGATTGGTGGAACGTGCAAGGACGGCTAGGCGTGGTAGGGCCGTGGCAATGGAGCGAATGGCTTGGCAGAACTTGCAAGGACGGCTAGGCATGGTGGGGCCGTGGCAATGGAGCGAATGGCTTGGCAGGGGGGGCCGCGGCAATAGCATGATGGAACGTGCAAGGACGGCTAGGCGTGGTGGGGCCGCGACAATGGAGGGAATGGATTGGTGGAACGTGAAAGGACGGCTAGGCGTGGTGGGCCCGTGGTGTGGCGTGAGTGGTATTGGACGTGGAAATTGGCCTTTATGGACCTAGGTTTCCTTTTTTCCTTCCTTGGCTCAAAATTGGAAATCCTTTTCTTGTTCGAACTCCCAAGTATCACGCCTATAAAAAGGATGGCTGGCCTCTCCCTTTGATTCACGCCCTTATTGTTTCTTCTTTTGTTGCTTGGTAGCGGTGAAGCGGGCGAGCGGATTAGGTATGTCCACTACACCATTTTGGCCGATTAGAAACAGATTCTACATGTTACAAAACAAGGTTGTAACGAGTGTGTTTTGTTTCAAAAGGTAGCGTGACAAATATTTGTAATCTACTTATAGTCGTACAAATTTTGGGTTGTAACAGTCCTTGGTCTGTTATTACTCGTGTCATTTTGAAACACAGTGGGGTCTTTATTTAATATTTTGTAACAGGGACGTCAGTAATAACGCTCAAATTACTACGTGTCATTTTGAAACAGACTTACAATTTGTTACTAGCAAGTTGAAACAAACTTTTGGAGCAAGCCACTTAATTTTTTAGTAACATCAAAAAAATTGACCTGGTCAATATTGACCACTTCGCCAAGACATTCATCTAAATGAAATACGAGAAATTCAAAATAACCCGCAAATCTTTCATTCCATCCATCCCATAGATTCAATCACACATTCAACAATAACTTCCTTTATTAACAATAACTTTTGTTCTTTCTACATTCGAATTGGTTCTAACTTAAAATACAATCCCTAAGTTTTATTTTATTGCATAATTCCTAGGATATATTCCTAGGGTATATGAGATAAGAATCAACCAACGAAGCAGGACTCACATAATCGAGTTGCCTTCACATTTGAAGCGAGGTGGTGAAGTTGATGGAATCCAATGCCGCAAATGACTATGCGATAATTTCAATGCCCATTGCTCTTGCACGAGTCATCTCTTCCAAGAACGACGCATTATCAAACCATCATCACATTCCATCCATCCCACAGATCCTTCACCAAACCTTCAAGTCACGACGAGAAGTACAAATAATCAATGAAACAACATGCCATGTCAAATACTTGAGTAAGTCCAAAGAAAGCCCTAATCCCAAGACCAGTCTAAATGTTGTTCCTCGATGTTCGATATCATGAAATTGTAAAGTTCAAACTTACAGAAACGTATATTGAATATGCCATACAATAAAACGTATTGATTACCTAAAAATTTTTGTAACTGGCATTCTCTTGTCCACGGCTATACAATCTGACATTATTTTGCTAAGGATTTCCTTGAAAATGTATAAGATTGCACTCAACAGGGAAATGGCACAATACATGTATGATGTCGCATAAGAATGTCATAGTTTATTGGGATAACAGTTACACTACAAGGTGAATCTTGTTTCTAAGAAAAATAAAGTTACCTCCGAGGCAAGGGGCGCTCTTGAAATGTGTAAGAACTTAGCTTGTCACCAAGCTCATAGCATCACGTAGACCACCCCAAAGTAAAGCAAGCTTCCCCACCCTCGCCTTAACATTGCTACCAGCACTGTACATAGAAATAAAGTGATTTTAGGTACATACAAAATGAGAGAAAAAAAGTAGGAGTTGTCGAAAATACAAGTATCCCGACCTATCCCCGATCCACATATTACATGGTTGAGATAGATACAACAACAACACAATATTCCTAAGGATATCAATTAAGTACCTTAGTTACACCTTCCACCTCTCCAATTACACTGCAGTTCCCGCTAGCGTAATACCTTGCAAGTACAAACTCAAGGTCAAATCCATAACTTAAACTTAATAATAAAAAAGTATTATCAAGTGAATTGCTTAACGAGGATTGACATTTCCCCCACTACACGCTTCAACGACTTTTTGTGAAGTCACCTCCGCATTCACATATAACATAACAAAAAACACTAATGTATATACACAAACGAATCAAAATCAAAATCTATTTAAAAGTCGCCGTGTTTACATTACACCAAAAAAAGCTACATTAAACCAAAAAAGGTTGATTCGCGTAATGCAAAAACTGCACAAAAGTGTGTTAACTGCACAAAAAGAATAAAAAGACCATATAATTAAGTTAGGACAGGCATGTTACGCGGAAGCAATATGGGTGAGATATCCATAAACCTTAAGCCATATCTTCGGATGATCCATTGCTAGATTTGATGGACCTCTTTGGATGAAGCACGACTCCTCCAATTCCAACTTCTCTCGAAGGTACACGCATACTTATTAGCCTTCACAAATTACTTCATCCGGCATGAGCATATCATCGAGACAGGACCTTGGCAAGATTTTCAGTACGACTTCTCCGTGAAACATACGTCCCGAAGCACCAAGACAAAGCTTACCAACTGCAATTACTTCATCCTCTATGTTCAACAATGAACATTTTGGTATTTCACGAACTCGCCGATGAAGCTGGTGATACCATATTGCCAACAGTGAACTTGTCGCAACATGTGAAACTGATTGAGGTGAACTATTTTGCCCTTTGATGATAATTGACTCGCTAATTCTCTTGAGGTCTTGGCGATGTTTGAGGCAACCGATGATCTTTGGCGTTGAAGATTGCATATCCTTCACTATGTGGTACAATGACGCAAGGCCTGTGATAAGAAGACCCACCTTGTCACCTAAGTTTTCCACCATCTGATGAACACCACCCTCCTTCGCTTTCATTTCATATACCTTGGCACGTGCAGGAGCAGAAAGCATAATTTGCATACGAGATATAGGACCAACAAAACGAACCATTCCTCTAGAATCTTTCCCAAAAGTTGCAGACATTGCACAAGGATCTTCAACTGGAAGACCCGCAACTTTGTTTTTCCTTGATTTCTTCTTGCATCTTCTTAAGCTTATATCCTATAAAGTGTTGAGCATAACATTTCGATGGGTTATAACTATATTAACTAATGGGTAATCCGAAAAGTAATCTAGCAAATTTGGTTGATAGATAGTATAGTACGCAAGCTAGCAAATTTCCCCTTGACAGGTTCAATAACCGAAAATATTATTTGACTCACAGCGTATGGCTTGGCGCTAGGTAAAATAGCCCCACCCTCTTGTGTATGAGCTTTAAGCCACACATCCTCAGTAGTGATCTCTACGCCAGGATTCACGGCCTCCTAAATTTACAAATAAAATGAGGATCAGTCATTGTGCATATATAAGAGTTTTGAAGTAAGCTGCATTGTTGAAATTATATACCGCCCACTTTCACTAAACTATGAGGCTTGCGACCAAAACAATGAGCGTAGTCGTAGTTCTCTCTTTTCCTCTTGTTGTCAATTCTACTTTTCGCTGCCTTTGCCTCACTTTCCCTTTTACAAAATACCTTCCAGTCCTCTTCCTTTACAGTTGGTGGCAAATTTTCAATCCTATCTTCCCGAGTAGTACGCTTATCATAAATCTTGCTTTATAACTCGCCTCTTGAATCTCCTCCATGGACTGGACCCTAAATTGAACAGTGTCCTTGGATGTCTCGGGTAGATTATACTCTTCCCGGAAAGCCACAACCAATTAATGGCTTACTAATTTGAAACACACCTAAAAGAAGTAACTAAGGAGGGACAAGAGTTTTATACCTTGAGGGTATTCTATACATCATCCTTATACTTTTGAGGCACAATGTCCCAACTTTTCGTCTGAAATAGCCACATGTGTACGAACCAATGTGCCCCTCCGGTGACCAAGTTGTATGCAGTTCTTGGAAATTGGTTGTCCATACTCATTGACCTCAATTGGTTCTTCCATGACCTGTAAATACCAAACATCAGAATAAGAAATGTTGCATAAGAGAAAATAGAACACAATTACCTACACCTCAAAAATAAACAATTTGAAGAACAAACATTTCATTGATGGATAACAAACATAACACATCACAATGGTAGCATCCCTTTCAGGTTCAAACTACAGAATCAATACACATAAGCTTTTCAAAATTCTCATTGTCAGTAAGAATTGACTGATAAGTCGTAGGAACTTCAAGTTTATCTAATGAGGATGTTAATCCCTGATGTCCATGCGACACCACCCACCATCCCTCCTCATATATATCCTTCGAGTAGAAAACATGAGTCGCGGATGCAAGGATAAACGCCTCATCTACAACACTTATCCTTTTCATCTTGAAAAGTTGACCTTTATAACCTTTGAAATTGTATCAACTTTACACGCATTCTTATCGCAACCCTAACCCAATCACAATAAAAAACAGTTTCTTCAAATTCAATGTAATCCAAGTGATAATATCTTTAATGACTCCATAATATGTTATTTCTCAGTTTAAATTGACTTCGCTTGTAGTCGTGTAACAGCTTTCATTGACACACCACTGTTTTGTGATGCATGCTTTTCCTCACAATCTACTGTGCTAAAAGTAAAGCCGTTGACTAGGTATTTCCTATACGATTTTGCCTTGAAGATAGGTCCTTTCACAAGTCTCCAAAGTTTTGAATCAGTATCACCGGCTTTTAGCAAATTTGTAATTAAAAGAGCATGCCATAGTTAGTTGCATAACAAAAACCATAACAATTTTATCACAAACCACTACAGACTGCTTTCCAGAAACATGTTTCCTCGTCGCGCAACCATATATGGAAATTCTTTGAGGTATGTTGGATCAAATGATTACTATGTACATAAGAGTCATACTTCCTACAACCAAATACCGAAGTGAATACTATCAGATCGGCGTAAACCTAACAATCAAACAATTTAAGGTAAATGATGAGAATGAATCAACGTAACGGAGTGTATGCGTTGATGGAAGCTGAATCAACGAAACTTTGACATGTTACACGACTTTTCAAATCAATTTGAAGTAAAAATTCACCATTTAATTTACCTTTGCCAAATAGTCCTCTATTCCGACATACTTAGATAGGATCCATTTCGAGCTTGTTCAAACTGTTCTCTACTTAAAGTGATACCCCTTGCTTTAGTTAGAGGCATCTCATCGGCAAAGTCGTTGTCATCATCCAAAAAGCTTGTCGAGTATGTTTATGAGTACCATCACCATCATCCGAAATATTTTCCATAAGGTATAAGCTAGCTTCTACTTAACGAATACCCTCTTGCAATGCACCCCTCTATGTACCTTCTATTGCGCACCAACCCTTTAAAACCTTTCATTAACCTACATAGAAAAGTAGATACTTAATCTTGAAGCGGGACTTTCAATGTCTTTAAAATAGATACTTATATGCCATCTCAAAACAGAACCAACCAAGTTCTATGTTAAAGTTAAAGTGGTTTATGCCAAATTGGTGAGTGCGGAACAAAGTTTTCAACTAAAAAGAAATTCAATTCAAGGAAAACATAGAATATGCAATAGAATGAACGATTATGAAGACTATAATAAGGATAAAAGCAATTCTCAACTTATAAAGGAAATAACTAAATACAACCTATATTTGATTCAATACAACCTAGACTAAATTCACAACATAAAAGAGAGGGACAGATTGTATTATTCAGTTGGATAGATGACTTTAATGAACTTTATATGTCAAAAGTCACTTGCTACATGAACAAAACTCAAACCCCATGGTTGCATCTTCCACTATAACACCAAACAAACATTTTCCTATCAATAAAAAGTAATCATCACAAACTCTTTCTCTTGAAGTCATGATATGTTAATGAAATAAAAACAAAACCTACCAAAGCACAAGGAGACGGCATGAGAAAGAGATAAAGAACAAGGATTAATTGCTATTAACTCATGGGCTGTATTTAACCGTTTTTTAAAGTAAAAGTGAAATAGATACCAAAGTAAAATGAAGGTTGTGTTTAAACAACAAAGTCAAGTGGGGAATTTACCTCTCAAAGGGGTACATCCACCTAAATACGACTGGACCCAGATTAACGCTTCATCCGCCGATGGATCATCGATGTATACTTATCACGAAGAACGATGGAGGAAAGTATTTCTCTAAAATACATATTGCTTCCACCAGACTTGCTTTCGCTTGTAGAAGATGGTATCTGTTTATAACCTTCGCGCATAATATGTTGAAAATACACTAATCCGCATAAGGGAAACTCGCAGATATTTAGGTAATGAAGTTGCAATATGAACCAGCAAAGGAAACAGAGATTGCATCATGACATGGTAGTCATGAGACTTGAAATTCTTCAGCTCTGGTGGACTAATGCTCACATTGTTGCGAAGATTGGAACAAAAATTAGAAAGCACCCTTAAGTTCTTGATCGTACAAAAAGCAACTTTTTCCGATTTTGATAAGGTAAAGGACCCATCTTCCATTGTTGTTTTACCAGTCTTCTCATCCTCTTTCAACCATAACCGCTTCTTAATCCCCATAGCTTGCATATCCTTACGTGCATTATGACCATCTTTTGACTTACTATTTCCCATTACAGTGTTAACAATGTGCTCGATTATATTCTTCTCATTATGCATAACATCTGTACAATGCCTGACAATGTTAGATCCCCAATACGAAAATCATAAAGAATGGACCTTGGAGAAAATAGTTCATTCTCCAAACTTCTTCATCAACATTCCCATCAGCTCCCCTTTACGTTTCTTTCTTTGGTAGTTTACCCTTACCATGTTTGCTTTTCAAGTTAGCTACTATCTCCTGAACTTGCAACCCTATCAACGGCCATGGAGATTTACCGTGCTCTACCCTCTGCGAAGTTTGTTTTATCATCTCTATACTTGTGTTTGGATGGCAACCATCTTCTATGTCCCATATAACATATCTTCTTACTATACTACAGAATTCGTAAATTGTTTCTTCACCACAAGTAGGACAAGCATAATACCCATGTGTTACACATCCAGATAGAGTCCCTAATGCTGGAAAATCATGAATATCCCACAATAATCTTGCTTTCATCTAAATTCAGAATTAGTGAAGTCATTTAATGTCATAACACCGTCATTCCATAACTCTTTCAACTCCTCTATCAATGGTTGTAAGTAGATATCAATATATTTACCCGTGCTCTCGGTCCCGATATTAACAAACATAACATGGAGAACTCACGCTTCATACACATCGAAGGAGGAAGGTTGTACGGACATAGAATCACCGCCAACAAATGTAATTAAGACCAAAACATCCATTTGGGTTGAAGCCATCGGTTGCTATCCCAAGAGTAACATTTCTTGCTCCCTTAGCAAACTTCGGACAAAAATTATCCGCACAACGCTTAAGTCAAGAATATACGGGATGACGCATTAGGTTGATATCTTTCTATGCTCTAGAATGCCAAAGCATCGCTCTTCTATCCATGGTATGCTATACAATCTTTTCAAATTTTTGCAATTATTGGAAAATGCCTTAACGTCTTCTCGCGCAACTTGAGTAAGCTTTCTCTCATCATTAAAAACTCTTACGTCGCCGAGGTTCTTGACATATAGGACACTTCAAAGAATGAACTCTTATCCTTCCAAGACATTATACAAATCATTTACACATGCATCATACGTTATATAATCCATCCCCGTATCTTGAATGATCTTTTTGATATCTGAAACTTACATGGCAGGGTATTTCCTTCGGGAAGCAACTCTTTCATCAATTCCAACATTGCAGTCATACCGTTATCCTACAAATTCCATATTGAGTCTTTATGTTGTTCACCATTATCGTTACATACAACGCCGACTTTCCTTTAGGACATGAAGGATACAACGGTTCTTTTTTGCCCCGCTCACCGCTTTTTTGTTTTTGTTACAACAACCGCTGGTTCCAACATTCTCATCCACCCTGTTGTAACACTCTCATCCATCTACTGTCGTAACGCTCTCATCCACCCTGTTGCACCATTTCCTCCCACACCTTCACTTGCGGGACTAACCAAATGATCTCCTTGTCTTCTTGTACCGATCCTTCCCCATGATAACGCCATGTTGTATACGACGAGCAAACACCATATTTGAGCAAATGTAATGAAATCCACCTCGGTGAATGTAACCCTTTACCATTCAAACATCGATGACAAGGGCATGAAAATAAAGTACTTCCACCACTATTATTCTTGGCAAACCGTATAAATGACCTCGGACCTTGTATATAATCTTGAGACTTGCGGGGACACTTCATCCAACTCTTACCGACATTAGATGACATTTTCCCTTCAAAATACGAGACTTTACGAGATTAAAAAATACCCTTAGTCCTAGTGGTAGGGTTCATGAAGACCCGCAAGTTAACGACGGAAAACATCCTCTCAAATAAGAGAAAATGATTTCGCAAATCACCACCAGGACTATTATCATCATGCGAGGACCAGACTTACCCAACTTCTTAAGTATGTACAAGTACATAGAAACCTAGAAAACTTGCTAAGTTCAGTTCACCACCATAACTATTATCATGTTATATAGCATGTTAATAACAACACCAAAACATCATACATGCATCATTATGTTATATATATCATTATGTTTAGGTTTGCCTAAGTCTCGTACATAATATAAAAGTAATATACACATACTAAAGAAGTAAATGAGACACCACAAAAAGATGTATACACTATGCACATGCGAGGAAAAAAAAACTTTGGCACTCCAACCTCTCCACTAGAATATACTCACTCAAACCAAACGTAGTAGTCGCCTTCCTTTTCCTTTAGTTCTAGCCTTCCTTTTCCTTTAGTTCGTTCACACTGCATTAAGAGGAAAGGTAATGAGCAAAGTCCACCGAAGCTTATAGTAAACATAGTACGGATGGAAATTCGAACAAAAGGGAAGAACATAATACACTCAAACGAAAAATATCATTCCTTCATTGATTCACCAAACAACTATCCTATGGTCATCCTCCACACAAAGCTGAGGTACTAATTTAAATGCTCATCTAATTCTTAGGGGAAAGGCTCTGACAACAATTACGGGCTCCCCATTCTAAATCCTATTCCTAGCAAGAATGAACAAAATTTTACTAATGTCATATAGGCTTTGTTCATAGGGGAATCATGCTAATGTCAAAATTTTACTAATGTCATTTAGTGTAAAAGCTCTCTTCAGATTGAATATCTATAATAGAAAAAATAATGCATATGCAAAATAATAATATACCGAAAGACAGTAACAATGGTGCAATGGAAGAATGCATCATGTTGTTTAATACTGGTTCACAATTTGATTTATGCTTCTAAATACATGAACTTCACTCAATATTTAAGATTCTAAGAAGCAACAAAGTATGACCATACAAAACCAAACAAAATTAAAATACAATAAAGGAATTAAAGAAGTAATCAACCTTACACACTTTAAACGCAAAAAAGTATTGCTTGGCTTTGGCTTTACTTCCTGTTCAAATATTTTTTGTAACAGCTACGCAAAAAAATATTACAAGACTATTCAAATTTTGCTTGGTCTGGTGATCCCCTGTAGCAGCCTTAGAAATTTATAAACTTAGAAAGCAGTTCAGATGAGCTTTATGATGAAAAACGCAAATGAAAACAGGCATACTCTTGGGTTATACTGCATCTTTACTAGTATAAACTTAGTGAGTAGTTCAATGGGCAATCTGTACTACTTGTACAGGGCAGAATTAGCATATTGCACGGCAATTTATAATAAAACTAGGTATCACGAACCACGACACAATATCTCATCAGCTATATTTCACAAATGCGAACACTGCATCTTTTTTCAACATTCTATTACTCATAGAAGCCAAGATTTAGCAAAAGCATAAAGTAAACTATAGTTGATAGTTCAAAATTGAAAATCAAAACACGAAGGCATCCACATGATAATATTTCAAGTTTAAAAAAAATGAGCAACATTAGTAGAATCATAAACAATTAGAACTACCGAATTACCAGCATATAATCAAACAAAAATCCTACATCTAATTTTATTTCGAATAACACACCTTTTTTTCAAAGTAGAAGTTGGAACCCAAAGATCGACCTTCTTCTTCCAAGAATCTCTCCACCTCCATTGTTCCCACCGAAATCAAAATCAAGTCAAAATCATGTCAAACTTCATAAACACGAGACCCTATAAAAAATATCAAAATCATCGATGAAATCGAAAATCTCATTTAAATCGTAACCCTAATTGAAAATCACATATAAAATCAAAACCCTAATCGAAATCTCATATAAAGTCGAAACCCTAAACAAAAATCTCATATAAAATGAAAATTCTAATCGAAAATCTCATTAATGTATCCACACCCTAATCGAAACCCTAGAAAAGAATATCCGAAAGAATAGATTGAAATATTTAAATTTACGATCGAAACCCAAATCTCATTACTTACATCTTCAAACTTCAAATCAAAACAAAATCAAAACCCTCAAATCAAACCTTAAGGGAATGAAAATGAAGGGGATGAAATGGCGGATGAAAGAGAAACTGAAAGAGATAAGGAAAGAGTTATGCGGTCGAGAGAAATGGAGGATGAAATGGCTAAGTCGTGTGACCAAGGGGATAAAATGCTAAGTCATGTGTGACCAAGGGAGGAAATATCCTCTGGGAGAACTAGATTAGGTGGAAAAATGATGAAGGTGTGACCACCCACGCACACGGATGGCACGCTCGGACCATATCCACTTACGAATTCGTAACAGCTATAGAACAATTACGAAAGCTGACAAGATTTGTAATAGCCTAAAGATGTTACAACCCGTTTATAACAAAGATTTTCTCATTCATGAATTCGTGAATCGCGTAGGATGTTACGAACTGAAGTTACTAATCCAAGAAAATGGTGTAGTGGTCTTCCAGTACTTCCTCTGTGACTTGCTTTTTCTTTTGTTTTCTCATGTTGGTGAAAAAAAAACCTAGTTGTAGGTGTACCTTTCCATGACCGTAGTAATGTTGACCGCCTCAACTCGCTGTGCAAAGTAAGCACGCGATAGTAATTGCTATCCCTTTTCCATGAAAACCTAGTTTTTTAGGGTTTACTCCTTGTCTTGGTGTAGCCGTGTGCATGGTCCCCTCCTTTTTGGGCGCGTCTATCCGGCCGAGCGAGTTTCCGCCGCATGTATTGGTGATGTAGAGTCTTCCAGTCCCCACTTTCACGTATGCACGAAAGGACTTTGAAACCAATTAGTTTGTGCCCGAGGTGGATCCCTTGCGTCCAATAGAATAATTTCTGCACGCTTTATGTAATAATTCCTGCTCTTCTTGTTCCATTGTGGTTATCGCAGCGGTGAAAACAATGTAAGAGAATTTTGGTTAAGATGTCACTTGCTTCTGTGATGTCGAGGGATGGGAGTAATTCCAAGGCAAACATAGATGACGAGTTATTCACTGCATCGACCACGATTAGGAGAAACCATCCCCAATACGTGCCGATCCTTCCCGACCGGCCCAGAAATCGAAGGAGAGGATCGATTGGTTCGGCCAGAAGGCGTAATAAGGTTTTACCTTCGAGGAAAGAATATCGTGCCTCTTCTATCGACTTTAAAATCCTCGCAAGTCCGTTATGTTACTTTGAGAAATGGACGCGATTTATGATGGACAGAACCTCGTAAAGACTTATTTGACCAGCGCAGATTGTCGACGCCTTGCGCCTTCCGAAGTGCTTCGATTAGGAAATACATTCCAGGGTTGGTTGCTTTTGTTTCCGGATGGTGTCCAGACACCCATACGATACCATATGCGGTGGGGAAAAAATGACCATTTCTTTGGAGAGCGTGGTTGTGTTTTGCTAAATCTTCTTGTAATTGGAAACCTCGATGTCAGGGTCGTCTGCAGACGAAGAAGAAATTCGCGCCACCCCGGTTGCGAAGTCAAATGGATTCGTTTCGGAAGGAAAACGAGACGAAGTGCTTTTATGGATCGGTGGGTGTCTCGGTGGTTTCTGACGAGTTGGAGTCGAACCTAAGAATAACATACTTCATGTCGCGACGTTCTTGGCTCTTTGGCTATCCAGGGATATTTTTGACGACGGCTCGGTCAAGAAAGATATAAGACAAGAAATTATCATATTTGCCATAAAATTAGCAAAGGGCGTCGCTCTCCCCCTTGGTGGTTTGTTTCTTGGTTTTCAGTATGCACACCTAGATCAGTGGTTTCGTACATGCGCGCCTCGAACGGCCATATGAAAGTGGATTCGTATGTTCATGCCGCCTTTCTCGTGCATGGTTGTGGGAGCATTTCGAGAAGTATGCCCCGAAACCGTTGGCTATACTTCATGAGTCTTGGGGTGGCTCCGAAATCTGCGTTGGTCGAACAGTCTTAAAACTGCTCCGAATCGATTAAGTTTCTTGAAAACTCGTATGAGGTTAATTTTCGTCCATGGGCTCCGGTGCATGCGTTCATAACTCAGATTAGTACCTTTGCTCGTGCTTCGAATATGTCTTTGTCTTCTGATGAGGAGGCCTGAGTGTTGGAGAGATGGTGTTCATGCGTAGCCGCACGCCTGGCCACGTGCCATATTTTTTTCAAGGAGCTTGCAAAGCGATCTCTTACAATTATGATAGGGCTCCTCGACATATGGGTTTTGACCAAGGGGTCCCACTTGTTTGTCAGCCTGTTTTCCAAGAAATCCCGTTATCAATTGTTCTCGATGCTAGTGCTCTTGGGTCGGGTAAAATTCTGCCTTTCCTCGCGGAACGGAATCCATCAACAACCTCCAAATATAACATATTTTGGCGGGATGAGTTTCTTGATATTCATGGATTCGTGAATGATGTGGTAGAGAATCGTCGGATAAGCCTTCTCCTCGCGGTTTTAGCGAATATCCACTTCTTTGAGGATCCCAAGCGAAAATCATAGTCCAAATGCGAGATAGTCCCCATGTAAAGGAACGAAGATCTAAAGATCGTTCGGGCGGCTTTGATCGACTCCACGGTTCGTCGAATTTTAGTTCATCCAATATGCGGTACGCACGCTCTCCTCTTGACCTTGGCCTGGATCGTTTATTTCCTTGTACCTTTTCCGAGAATGCTCCCTTGTATTCTCATCCGGGGTCTCGATGTACGAACGACTTTGCCAAACTTGCGAGCGAATAAAACATCATTTTTCGAGACAGAGCTACGGCGTTACGAGCCTACCCATGATGAAGCGGAACTCGAAAAGGATGAGAGTTCGTGGTCTAGCGGTGGCGAGAGCAATTCTTCCGATAGTCGATCTCAAACTAATCGGTGAGTCCCCTCCATGTTTTCTTCTTTCTTTGTTTTTTTTTTTTTTTTTTTTTTGCAGTAAAGCTAAATTTTGTTTTTTAGGAGGTAACTATCATTCACCACATACCTAGTATGTGTATTTCAAATGTCTGGGCTGATTATTAGCTAGTTAAGCCCATCTTCTTACGGGTATTTTATCTAGGCAATTTATCTTTTTCGGGTCAAACCCATATGGGGTATCGACATCTGTTTATTTCCTTATTAGGGTTAATCATTAGTTGTTTTACACCCAATGGGTGAGTGGTTGATAATTTGACGGCTATTTATAGCTAACGTCTTGTAAAACTAAGTGGATAAGAAATTAATCGAAAGATTTAGGATCATCCTTTATTTATGAAGAGAAGGTACTGTGTTTAGTTGATCTTCAATCTGTTTCATGACATTTGGTATCAGCCTATTTCGATCCTGATTACCTGCGCTAGATGACCGTGAATCGTCGAAAGCTACCACAGAAAAGAGGCTGCATGAGCTCGATTGCGGAGTTCACTCCGATCGTTTACTTGCTTTAGAGGAGGTCTGTTAAGAACATCTCTTCCGAAGTTCGTTCTTTATCCATTGATTTGCTTCCTGTTAAAGAATCTCTCACTACCATTGCTTTATTATGTCAACGGATGGGTATTCCTACAGAACCAACTTCAACTGAATCACCGGATCCGTCTGTTACAGAAACACATCAGGAGCTAATTCCACAATCTGGTAAATTTTCTCGACACCCAAAAATCGATTTCCCACGATTTGATGGAACTAACCCTCGAGGTTGGATTCGCAAATGTGATCGATATTTTCAACTTAATTCCGTTCCTGAGGTTCATAGAGTAGATTTGGCTTCTATTCACCTTGATGGGAAGGCTGATTCGTGGTTTTTCGACTATCAAGAGGGTAAGCAATTTATATCATGGTCTCAATTTTCATCTGATATTTGTTGTCGCTTTGAGGATGTAGCATATGATAATTATGTCTAAGTTTTAATAAATTATCTCAAGTCACCACTGTTGAAGAATATTATGAGAGATATGAATCCTTAAAAGCCTTAATGAAATCTAGCAATCCTAATCTATCGTAGGATTATTTCACTCGATCTTTGTCGTTGGCTTAAAGGAAGAGATCCGCAATTCTATACAAATGTTTAAGCCTACTACTGATACAGATGCTTTCTATTTGGCTAAAATGGAACAAGCCTCTGTTGATTGTCAACATAAACAATCTAAACCGTTCTTTAGGCCATTTCAACCCTCTTCCAATCACTATTTACCATCTCCTACTACTTCAAAACCAATTTTATCACCCCTCACCACTCCATCCGACCATTATTTTCGAATCCTAAACCACTTATCACCCATCCTCTTACGCCTACCAAGTCGAACCCTCTATACCTCCTATTAAAAGACTAACCCCGCTCAAATGAAATTAAGAAGAGATAAAGGTTTATGCTATAACTGTGACGAACTTTACAAGCCTGTCACATGTGCAAGACTCCAACAACTCGTTTATGTTGGTAGCCTCGAGGAAGATGTTACTTCCCTTCATCGGTTGAAGAACTTGAAGAAGATCTTGCTTCCCCTCCTTCTCCTGAGTTGTCTACCATGGAAATTTCTTTACATGCATTGACTGGCCTGGTAACTCAGAATACCATCAGAGTGCCTGGTACACTGCATTCACACGATATACTCATTCTAGTGGACACAGGAGCACACACAACTTTGTGGATGCTCGATTATTGAAACATTACAACTCCCCGTTGAATCTACTGGTCACATGCTAGTGATTGTTGCTAATGGTGATTCAACTATCGGAAAGGTGTTTTCCATCAACTAGAGTGGCTCATGCAGGGCTACCGCTTTAATGGAGATTTGCGAGTTTTACCTCTTGGTGGATGCGACATGGTCCTGGGTGTAGATTGGCTTAAATGACTTGGTGATATCACCTTCAATTTAGCTAATCTCAAACTCTCTTTTTTTTTCATCAAGGGCACCACATTACTTTACAAGGAAGCTCCACATTACCCTCTTGCAACTTGATCAGTGGCAATACCTTTTTGAAATTCTTAAAAGACAACACCCCAACTATCATTGGCCAATTGTTCTCCATTTCAACAAGACCACTTGAACCAATTCCTCCTACCATCTCTCGCATTGTTGGAAAACTTTTCGATGTCTTTGATACACCTACTTCTTTACCTCCTCGTGAGAGCTTTGGATCACCAAATACCATTTAAACCAAATTACAACCGGTTTCTCGGAGACCATATAGATGCCCTCATCTGCAAAAATCAGTGGTGGAGAAACTAATTCAAGATATGCTTGACTCGGCTTTATTCAGACAGTCCATGATCCTTTTGCATCTCCAATTTTATTGGTCAAGAAGAAGGATGGCTCTTGGAGATTCCCGTGTCGACTACGTAAAATTAAATGACATTACCATCAAAGATAAGTTTCCCATTCCATTAATTGATGATTTACTGGATGAATTACATGGTGTTGTCATTTTTAAAAAGATTGATCTTAAATCAAGTTATTACCAAATTCGATGAATGTAGCTAATATTCATAAAACGCATTTAGGACTCACCAGGTCACTATGAATTTCGAGTGATGCCATTTGGCTTAACAAATGCACCTCGCTTACATTTTAGTCACTTATGAACAAGATTTTTCAACCATTCTTGAGAAAATTCATTCTTGTGTTTTTTGATGACATTTTGATTTATAGTAAATCCTTGGAGGAACATGAAGTGCAATTTAGCACAGACCCTCAACTTGCTCGAGGCAACATTCTTTGTTTGCTAACAAGAACAAATGCTATTTTGCTCAAACCAAACTGGATTACTTGGGGCATTTGATCACTTCTGCAGGGGTAGCCGCCGGCCCTGACAAAATTGCTACAATGCAACAATGGCCACAACCAACCACGTTAAAACAATTGAGAGGATTTTTGGGTTTGATTTGGTTACTACAGGAGGTTCATTAAAGACTATGGCAACATCAAAACCTTTAACCGATATGCTCAAAAGGACTCTTTTTCTTGGTCCCCATCAAAGATTGCTGCATTTTCTTCTCTTAAAGCCGCCATGACAATCGCCCGATTTTGGCTTTGCCGACTTCTCTCAGCCTTTTATTCTTGAAACTGATGCTTGTTCTACAGGTGTGGGGGCAGTGTTAATGCAATTGGGCCAACCTATAACATTCTACAGTAAACCCTTGGGGCCACAAGCATTGGCTTTATCCACTTATGAAAAAGAATTACCGCCATTGTGATGGCTGTCCAAAAGTGGAAGCACTACTTATGTCACCACCAGGTTTATCATACACAGACCACCAAAGCTTGAAGTACTTCATGGAACAGAGGATCACAACTGTCTTACAACAACAGTGGCTTATGAAACTTTTAGGTCCGAATTATGCCATCAAGTATAAGAAGGGACTTGAGAACAAGGCTGTTGATGCCTTATCTAGGATTCCCTAAAATACTTCAGAGTTTCAATCCTTATCGTGGCTCAACCACAATGGACTCAAGACATCATTTCAAGCTACACCGATGATGCTTTTGCTCAATGCAGATAATATCTCAACTACTTATCTCAAAGGCAAGTCACCCACGGTACTCCTTACAGAATGGCATCCTCAGATACAAGTCCAGAATTTTTGTGGGATCAGCTCTGGCAGTTAGACATCAAATTATACACTCTGTTCACTCTTCAGCAGTTGGAGGACATTCTCGGCATGTTAGGGACTTATAATAGGGCCAAGGCATATTTTTACCGGCCTAAGATGAAGGATGATATTTTTCTCTTTGTTTCTCACTTTGTGAAGTCTCCAATGCAACAAGAATGAACACTCCTCTTCTGCTGGACTCCTCCAACCACTGCCACCCTGCACACAGCTTGGCAAAGACATCTCTATGGATTTTATTGAGGGCTTACCCATGTCTTACGTAAAAGAATGTCATCTTGGTTGTGGTTGACAGATCGACTAAATATAGTCATTTTATTGCCTTAAGTCATCCATTTATCGCCATTTCGTAGCTAAGGAGTTCATGCATCACATCTTCAAGCTACATGGCCTCCCCAGCTCCATCCTCTCTCGATTAGTGGGATAAGGTATTTCTCACCTTTCCGGCAACATTTATTTAAATCATTGGGTACCAGTTATCTCTCAAGACTTACCACCCACAAACCGATGGGAAAACCGAGAGAACCAATGCTTGTTTAGAGCAATATTTTGAGGTGTATGACTGGTTCAACACCTAAATTGTGGCTCAATTGGCTGGCATTAGCAGAATGGTGGTTCAATACAAATTTTCACACCAAATTTTAAGATGACACCATTCCAAGCTTTATATGGATACACTCCACCTCACTTGGCATTTCCAGTCCATGCTATTACTTCAGTTGCTGCTGTTCAGGATTATCTCAAGGAGCGAGATCACATGCTTCAACTACTCAAGGAAGACTTAACTAAGGCCCAACAGAGAATGAGGCACTTTGCAGATGCCAAGAGAACCCGACGGTCATTTGCAGGTGGGAGACTTGGTATTCTTAAAATTACAAAAATTATAGACAATCTTCTCGTAGCATTGAGATCAAACATGAAGTTGTCTCGCAAGTATTTTGGACCATTTGAGGTACTGCAAAGTCGGTGCTGTCGCTTACAAGCTCAAGCTTCCCAAGGACTCTAGAATTCATCCTGTCTTCCATGTATCACAACCGAAAAGAAGATTGGCCAGCATTCACCAACCGCCACTCGGGGCCAGTGGTGGATACCGCCGGCTCATTCATAGTAACTCCTGTTGCAGTCTTGGATACCAGACAGATTCTCGAGGTGACCACACCATCCTCCAACTCCTAATTCAATGGGCAGGTACCCCATCAGAAGATGCTACTTGGGAGGACTGCAGCCATATACGTGCACAATTTCCTAATTTTATCCTTGAGGACAAGGATTTTCCAAAGGGAGGAGTATTGTCACATACCTAGTATGTGTATTTCAAATACCGGGGCTGATTATTAGCTAGTTAAGCCCATCTTCTTACTGGGTATTTTATCTAGGCAATTTATCTTTCGGGTCAAACCCATATGGGGTATCCGACATCCGTTTATTTCCTTATTAAGGTTAATCATTAGTTGTTTTACACCCAATGGGTGAGCTGATAATTTGACGGCTATTTATAGCTAACGTCTTGTAAAACTAAGTGGATAAGAAATTAATCAGAAAGATTTAGGCTCATCCTTTATTTAGGAAGAGAAGGCACTGTGTTTAGTTGATCTTCAATCTGTTTCATGACACGTTCCTGGGATGATCTTGAAGTGGAAGACCACCAGAGTAAAGAGTAGCCGTACTTCCCACCGTGGGAAACCGTGGCCGAAGCGACTTGGACATGGAGATTCATCGTCCCGAGGGTGCCGCCGTGACTCAGGTGGAGGAGATCACTTAGGGGGGTGAAATCGTAGTTAGGGATCTCCTGCCAGTTGATGATTTAGTTGTAGGTGCCACCTTCAATCCTCCGTATCTGGCCCCTTTCTCGGGTCATGTGTTGGTTGGTGGATTTAGCGTGCCCGCGAAACATGCGACATTGTACACCAAGATTTGGGAAAGCTATGGTCACATTGCCACGACTAAGAAGATCACTAGTCGACATGCGTTGGTCAGCGTGTGGAGGAAGCCTTGTATTCGATTGATTAGATGTGCAACGTGACTGGTCATACGATTTATGAGGATGTAATATCGAGCTGGAAGTTCCATCGTGACATGTGCGTGGGCTTCGAATTCAACATTCCTTGGTTCGTTGAAGGTCTGTCTGATGTTGAAAGGTCGTTGGCTGGAGCAGTTGAAGGTCCTTCCGCGGACATGATGAAGAACCAAGAAGCGAATTCAAGAAGTTGTGCAGAAGTGAAACTTAAGAGGGCGGCTCTCCAAAGCAAGAGGGAGGCCTTTGCCAAAAGGAGCAATCCGCTGTTGAAAACTTCCCTTGAATATATATATGTCTTCTGGACATCTTATATTTAGTTTTTTTTTTTTTGAAAGGCAAATGAGACGCCCGGTTTTGGTTTTCGATTTTCTCGATTTTCTCAAGTTAATAGATAAATGCTACCTTGATGATTTGTATTATATATTTTTTTTGAATGAAATGTTTAGAATTGAATTGTCTTTGGCTATGAATGAAAGTGACGCAAACATCCCGGAAAACCATGGAACCGTGTGTTGGTAGATGACATGGGATGAAACATGGCTATAGGTTTTATCGAACTTGAAGAAGCAAACCACGTATTTTTGTCTAGATATAAGACTTACTCGGTTTCTCGGAGTATTATGATGAGAATAAACTTTCCTGTGTAGGACCAAGTTTTTGTTTTTTCGAGAAACATGGTCATGGGAAGTCCCCCGTCTTCCGAGTCGTTGGCCGAGTTGTTTGATAACCGCGCCGTTGATCCTCGGGCGAGATCTTTTTGCTTCCAAACCTCGAGAAGTCCCAGCTTATCCTTGTCGTGTCATGACCGATAATCCACTTGCCGAGTAATGAAATCGAGTGGATCGCCTTCCTCTACCTTATTGACGTCTGGGTCGAAGAATGAGATCGCTGGGTGAAAATTGACATTGTAACTGAAAGATCGAACCTCCCACTGTGGGTCGCCAATTGTTTGTAGGTGAAAATGGTTTCGCTGATTTCGTTAATTGTGGGTGTGGATGTGAGAAACAATTTAAACCCTAAACAATGTACTGCAAGGGAGTACTTTAGATTCGAGAGATCAATCTGTACAAGTCCGGCCTAAACCAAGAAATGGCCGTTCCAGACTTGCTTCCGTCATAAAGTGGAGGAGAATGGGTTGGTTTTGGGGAGGGAAGCAAGGAAAGTGGTGAGACCAGAATAGTTGATCCTGGAAGATTAGTTGGGTTACTGCGACTTGTTATCATAAAAAGTGAGAGAGCTAACGAGGTGAGCTAGCAAGTAAGTATTTCTGAGTGTTGTATCTCCGTATAAACTTGTTGTTCAATGGAAATAGTTAAGACCTATTTATACAAGTCGGAGCAAAAACGTACCCTGGTCTCATTAAGGAGTTGGGAAGTAAATGGAAGGAGGTGGTAACCATTTGCATGGAATTGAAGTTCCATAAAGTAGTTAACGCATGAAACTGGTTTTCATGAAACTGCTAACGTTATGGAATTGATGTCCCATAAAGTTGTTAACGCATGTGCTTTATGTCCCATGAACGTTTCACACATAACTTCCGTATTTACTAACCGCCTAACCCTTATGACACTTCCTTATGACGGCGTAGTGTACGCGCACGCCGTAAAACGCCAAACCAATACCCAAAGAGGATCCCGCCTTGTGTTGATGTCTCAAATATTTTGGAAAACATATAGCATGTTGTTGTTGCTTAATTGGAAAGTCAAGCTCGGGAAACTTTCCAGCCTGGTGACCTTCGACGATAGAGATTTTGTATCTTGAGAGGAGGGGCAACCGTTGATCGTTGCACGCCTTCGTTTTGGTAGCCGCATAGTGAGGGCCAACGTGGTGGCACGGCTAGGTTGGCATGCCGTTGGCATGGCAAGGTTTTGCGTGGCAAAACTTAGGTTGCCACTGTAACCTTCAAGGTCGAGATTTTGTATCTTGAGAGGAGTGGTAACCGTTGATCGTTGCATGCCTTCGTTTTGGTAGCCGCGTTGTGAGGGCCAACGTGGTGGCGCGGCTAGGTTGGCATGCCATTGGCATTGCAAGGTTTGGCGTGGCCAAATTAGGTTTTTTTGCCCAAAGGTTACCATATGTCGTCCGGTAACCTTGGATGGCTAGGATTTGCTCCTCGGGATTGAAGGGCAACCGTTGATTGTTGCACGCCTTCATTTTGGTAGCCGCGAGTGAGGGCCAACGTGGTGGCGCGGCTAGGTTGGCATGCCGTTGGCATGGCAAGGTTTGGCGGGCCAAACTCAGGTTCCGGGCCAAAGGTTACCATGTGTCGTCTGGTCACCTTGGATGGCTAGGATTTGCTCCTGGGATTGAAGGGCAACCGTTGATTAATGCACGCCTTTGTTTTGGTGGCCGCGTAGGGAAGGACAACAGGGTGGCGCAGCTAGGGTTAGGCTCGGCATGTGGGGCCAAGGCTTCGCCTTGGGCATGGCTAGCTTTGGCTAGGTGCGGTTTTGGCTTGGCATGTGGGGACAAGGGTTTGCGATGTTTGTATGGCGTGGCTAGGGCCAAGGCAAGGGCGTTTGGCTTGGCATGATGTGACTAACATGGCTAGGGCCAAGGCAAAGTGCGTTTGGCATGGCGCGGCTAGCTTGGCTAGGTTTGGTTTGGCTTGGCAAGTAGGGCCAAGGGTTTTCCATGGGTGTATGGCGTGGCTAGGGCCAAGGCAAGGGCGTTTGGCTTGGCATGATGTGACTAGCATGGCTAGGGCCAAGGCAAAGTGCGTTTGGCATGGCGCGGCTAGCTTGGCTAGGTTAGGTTTGGTTTGGCTTGGCATGTGGGGCCAAAGGTTCGCCTTGGGCGTGGCTAGCTTTGGCTAGGTGCGGTTTTGGCTTGGAATGTGGGGCCAAGGGATTTTTCATAGGCGCATGGCGTGGCTAGCTTGGTCTAGGTGCGGTTTTGGCACCTACAAACCCTAATCATATCATGCTACTCGTATTCAAGGTTATCGCTCGATGAAAACCCTAAAATAGCTATAGATATGGATGTGAGTTCAATCAATTTCTAGACTTAACTAAACAAACATTCAATCATATTGCAATCCATCAATCATGCAATTATTGTAACCCGTAGAAATCATACGATAATATTGAGAGAAAACTAATTCATAAAAATCATAACTTGGTCGCAATATCCAACTACATCTTCAACCAATAATAAAAACTTAGTTACTTGTGTTTTTGGAAATCATCATAAAAAAGCAAAGAAGAAAACTATCATGTGAAACCCTAGAAAACAAGTAGAAGTCTCCCTCATGGAGATATATCTAGGTTTAAAGAAAAAGTTCTATTTATATGCCTCTCCCAAAAGGATACCCAAAAGTAGGTCAAGTCTTCTCCAAACCCGTCTCAAATTCGTCCACCAAGCCCATGCGTGAAAATAGGTCTCTGGAAATTTTGGGTTAAAAACTGGGTCGCCGGATTGCGACGTCATCGCCGAAATCCGGCCACCGTCGCTAATCCGCCACCGGAAAATATCTCAGGCCACCTTTGTCATCGTACTATCACCGAGCAATACTACACTTCCAAGAGCTCCGCTTTGCTTCTCTGCAGTCCACACATTCACAAAAACCATTTTAGCCAATTCCCATTTCTTGCCCAAACGCACCTAAAAGCGTGACTCGTAGCTCATATGTCCGCGGCCAACTCTTGTATCCAACTCATACCCCCTCGCGATTCACCGAAATATTGCAATTCATACTTTAACTTCCGAAATTCGGAACCGGAACTATGCTCACCGTCTCACCATTATTGCTCACTTTTCGCACTATCTTTGCATCTTCAAAATCCATTCCCCTCGTAATGTACCACCACTCTTCCCGTAGCCATATCATCGCCTCTTCTCGTGCACCACCAAGACTTCCACTTGCTGCCATAATCACCTGCACATTCACCTCCAGCTATAACTTCATACCATTCTCAACCGAATTTGCACCATATAGTTGCAAACATCAATTCATACATTCCCCGGAATCATACCTTTAGCTGCACACATTCACTGCAAACACTACCATTTGTTGCAGCTCCATTGCTCATCTCCCGAACATCACAAAGACAAGCACATGCAATTCATCTCAACCACACGCTGGCTGACTCAACATCTCATTTCGGGCCTCCCCGTTCTCTTCACAAGACCACTTTAATCTCGCAACCAAACCAACTCCATTGCAATATCCACTGTCGTAACTTCACAACTCCAACAAGACCAACGTTCACCTCCTTCCTCACCACGGCTTGGCAGCCACCACTCATCTCCGTTTCCTCGAGTGCACCTCGGCCCATAATCTTCCCAACAACTCCATTCCCACTCCACTGCAAATTGCTTTACCTTCTCAAAGATCCATGCCGGATAACCGTGCAACATCACCTTTTCGGCTCCTACCTTGCACCGCAATTTCCGATGTAACAACCCATGCCCAACCATTTCTCGAATCTTCTTCTTTAGCAAAGACAATTCCCTCCATCGACCACCGCAACATTCCACTTTAGTTCCAAGACCATTACGCGCACCGACACCACTCCGCATCTGGCAACAGCTTCAGCTCCTTGTTTCCTCAAATCTGCCGCAACTCGGCTATTCCGTGCAACACCATCACAGCAACACAAGCCCTATTCCACCTGCAATTGCTTGCATTATCTGCTTCATGAGCTTCACCATTTGCATCTGCAACTTTGCCATATCATTCATGCCACCTGCATTTCAGTTGCGCCAGAACCCTTGTACCAGCTTAACTGTAGCAGCAACCATCCCTGCGTCTAGCCTCTATCTCGTTATTCATATCAATCACACATCGCCAATGGCATCAACAAGAAGACTTGGTTTCTTCCTTGCACTGTTGCATCTATCGCCTTACTCAGCCTTCCCATTCTTTCAGGCATTTTGTCAACCACCTTTTGTGCGTGAAACTAGTAACTCAGAGGCAATGACTCTGCTATTGTATGAGCTCTTCTTAACTCCTTCCCTGCATTGCAATTCACATTTAGAACACACCCACTGCTCTAATCTGTCTGAACATCTATAAACTTCAGTAATCCAAGCCCTTCATTAACTTAAACAACTGAAGCACCACTTCTTTGTGCTGATTTCAGTGCCTCAAAACCCCGTGTAACCTCAAATTCTACCATTAATTCTCTGTAAATTTGAATCATCACAAGCCCATGTTCTAGTGCTTCTCAAATCTCTTGAATTTATCCTCCGTTTGTCTACAATCAATCAATGGCAAGAACTCGTCTTCTTCACCGGCTTCTTGCTAAGTACAACACAAACTCTATGTCTCGATTAGCCTCATCATCCCATTATTCTATCAGTTGCAGATACCGAATCACCATCGAATCCCAAACTCTCCACAGAACCCACGATTTCATCCTCTCTGTGTAGTAGCAGAGGCCGCTGGTTTCAGGTGAATGATTGAGAGAAGAATTCTCTTGATTAGGTTACAAGAGAAGGGGGATATTAAGACACCCTGATCAAATACACCCTTTGCTAGGTGCCCCGAGTTTCTCCTTTGGTGCGTTTAGCAACTCCTTTAAGCACAAAATTGACTACCCCTTAACCTTCACTTGGGGTGTCAATAACACTTGCCCTTTTATGCTTCAAGTTCTTCTTTTGCCCATAACTTCTTCATACGAACTCCGAATGACTCCGTTCTTTCGCCATTGTCTTCATCTTCTCGTCCTCTACACAATGAAAAGTAGAAATCTTGCATTTGAACGAGTTCCAATTGGACTTTGGCCTTTCTCTTCACTTGTGACTTCACTTTTGTAGCCATTTCCACTCCTTTTGCTCCAAATGACTCCATTGCACCTAATAAACTCAAAAGTAAACATAAGATACATAATTTACAAGAAAACTCGCAAAGAAAGCATAAATACTAGATATTAAATACGGTGTATTCTACTCCTATCAACAATGCGTAGACACAGAGATGATCACAACAAAGACAACCACTCAAGAAGCTGGTCCAGATCGTACGGGTCTAACCAGTTGCCACGTCAGCTTCGACCATCCGTTCAACGTCTAATACAGCGACACATTTCAACATCAAGAGCTAGATCCAGTCAGCATAGCTACCACGTTAGCGTCATTCGGATTCCACGTCATCGAATCATCCCATTATGTGTGTACCACGTCATCATGTTGATCCAGACTGTAGTTCCCCATCATCTATCATACCACGTCTGCGAGCATGCGCGTTTCGTGAAAATCTTGTTTCGTCAATAACTTCTTCGTTTTAAGTCCGAATTGAGCGATTTTTGGCTCGTTCGAATCGCCTTTTGAAGACCTATAACATGGAGGAAAAAAAATTGTTTGAAAAACTTCCATGTGCAGTTGGAGAAGAAACATGATCGAGTTTGAGGTTCCTCGATAGTAACATGATCGAGTTCAAACTTCGTCGAGGTTGTCGCCTGGGTTCATCACCGACATGATCCATTGAAGGTATTGCATATTTGTATTGACCCTTCAATATTTAGCCTTGCATCACATATCAAGCACCTAAATCCTCACCTTGCACGAGAACACTTAAGTCTTGGTTTTATCGCGATCATAAAATCTTGCCTTGTACGCGAGTATAAAAACTTGCATCGAGGAAAGCACAAAGCCTTGTCTCGAGCACGAGCCCAACGCCTGATGTTGGTCCAAAAACTCTTCCTCAACACCAACAACATGCCATCCTTCCCTAGCAGTGAGAATTACAGCCTTGTCATGTTGCGAGCGAAAAGCCTTTCCACAGTCGCAAACACACTACATTTCACTCAAGACTCGACTAGATCTCGAGCATCACAAGTCCACTACATGGAAAAAAGTCTCGCCTAGCACGTGAGCAAATTTATTACAGGTTACCATAGTTGGGGGCGTCTTTGTCATATCCCTGCAAACGATGAGGAGAACTACATTTTACAACAACAACGACAATTCACGCTTGGGGGCGTCTTTGGCATTTGGCAATAACTCTGTGTTTATGGGTGAAAACTATTTCTGCCGATTTTGGTAATTTGGGGTGTGTGGATGATAAATGAAACTAAACCCTAAACAAATGCACTGCACGGGAGTGCTTGTGATTCGAGAAGTCAATCTGTACAACTCTGGCCTAAACCAAGAAATGGTCGTTCCAGACTTGCTTCGGTCACAAAGTGAAGGATATGGGGTTGATCTTAGGGAGGGAAGCGAAGAAGGTGTTGACATTGTAGAGGTGTTGGTTGTTTTATGATTTGCATCAGAAAGATGATCTGGCTTGCAGGATGTAAGCAATCAGTTCTGGTGTTTGAATACGATTGTATCAACACTTGGTTTTTTGTCTTGTCCTCTCTTGTGGAAATAGGGAGGAGAACCTATTTATAAAAGTCATTAAGTCTAACCCACGTCTTTCATGGGAAGTGGAGGAAGTGGAGTGATGGAGTAGTGGAGTTGTGTGTTAGTGTCACACGAACAGTCTTTCCCACTTCTCCCGTCATCACTAACCGCCCATGACTTATTGACACATTCTTGTGATGGCGCATTGTGCGTTGCGCGATGTAAACCTCCATACCAATACCCTAGTAAGTATCCCCCAATTTCTGACATGATTGATGTCTCGATCGTGTAGATCGTGGGATCCACAGGAAATAGCATATTGTTTATGGGTAAAAATCGTTTCCGCCGATTTCGGTAAATTCGGTAGGTGAGTGAGAAACTTGTTTAAACCCTAAACAAATGTGCTGCACGTGAGCACTTTATAGATTCGAGAGATCAATCTGTACAAGTCCGGCCTAAACCAAGAAATGGTCGTTCCAGACTTTCTTCGGTCACAAAGTGGAGGAGAAGGGTTGATTTGGGGAGGGAACCAAAGAAAGGTGTTGAGACCGAACAATAGTCTGGGAGAGTAGTGTCTCACTTGTATCGTAAAGAGAAAGCTTCGGAAGCTTGCAAGAGATGAAAGCTTTTGAAGAGCTTGCAAAGTTGCCTTTTCCGAGAGTATTGTATTTTTTCTCCCGACCGAGACTTGTTGTCCGGTGGAAATATGTAAGACCTATTTATACAAGTCGAGGCTGAAACGTACTCGGCCTCATGAAGGAAGAGAGTAAAGGGTGAAATAATGGGAGGAGGTGGTAACCGCAAGGTGTTTATGGGTGAAAACGTTTTCACCATTATTTCCTCATTTATTTGACCGCTTTATTCCTATTCACGCTTTCTTAACGTGAGAGTAGTGTACGCCGCATGTCAGTGACCGCAAACCAAAACCCGAGAAAGCATCCCCGCTTGTGTTGATGTCTCGAGTGTTGGTTGCACCTTGAGTGCAAGTGGCGCTGCTAGAGGCGCGTGTGGCATGTGCCACTTGCATGTGCTGAGAATGCCTTTTGTTGCGGGTTGCACCTTGAGTGCAAGTGGCAATGCCGTAGCCGCTAGTGGCGTTTGTGGCATGTGCCAATGGCATGTGCGGAATGCTTGTACGTTGAGTGTAAGTGGCAATTCCGGAGGCTGCTAGTGGCGGGTATGGCAAGTGCCAATGGCGTGTCTTGGAATGCCTTGATGGTAGGTTGCACGGCTTGCAAGTTAGGCTACCAAATGCGTGCTTGGCATGTGTCAATGGCACGCATGGCCATTAGGGCTATGTCCTGGTAAGAAAAGCTACCAAATGATGCATGTTGGCATGTGCCAATGGCATGCGTGCCCAACTTGGGTTACGACCTGGTAGGAAAAGCTACGGCCGAACGTGTTGGCATGTGCCAATGGCATGCATGGCCAATTTGGGTCGCGTCCTGGTAGAAAAGCTACCGAGCGTGTTGGCATGTGCCAATGGCACGCATGGCTAATTTGGGTCGCTACCGGTAGGAAAAGCTACCAAATGAGCGTGTTGGCATGTGCCAATGGCATGCGTGGCCAATTTGGGTCGCGCCCTAGTAGGAAAAGTTACCGGCGAGCGTGTTGGCATGTGCCGGTGGCATGCGTGGCCAATTTGGGTAGCGCCCCGGTAGGAAAACCTACCCGTGAGCGTGTTGGCATGTGCAAATGGCATGAGTGGCCAATTTGGGTCGCGTCCTGCAGGGAAAAGCTACCAGCGAGCGTGTTGGCATGTGTCGGTGGCATGCGTGGACAATTTGGGTAGCGCCACGGGTAGGAAAAGCTACTAGCGAGCGTGTTGGCATGTGCCAATGGCATGCGTGGCCAATTTGGGTCGCATCCTGGTAGGGAAAAGCTACCGGCGAGCGTGTTGGCATGTGCCAATGGCATGCGTGGCCAATTTGGGTAGCGCCACGGTAGGAAAAGCTACCGTGAGCGTGTTAGCATGTGCCAATGGCATGCGTGGCCAATTTGGGTCGCGCCCGGTGAGAAAAGCTACCGCCGAGTGTGTTGGCATGTGCCAATGGCATGCGTGGCCAATTTGGGTCGCACCACCGAGAAAAGCTACCCGCGAGCATGTTGGCATGTTCCAATTGCATGCGTGGCCAATTTGGCCTAGGTTGCATGGTTTGCAAGCCTAGGTGCGGGCGCTACTTTGGCACGGCGCGGCTAGGGCCAAGGTAAGGTTTGGTGTGGCGTGACCAGCGTAGTTAGGGCCAAAGCTGAGTGTGTTTGGCATGGCGCGGCTAGCTTGGGCAAGGTGTGGCTGGCATGATTTGCCATTGGCACGTAAGGTGCGGCTAGCATGGTTGGCATGCTTCGGCGCGTTTGGTATGGCTGGCATGATTTGCCGTTGGCATGAGGTGCGGCTAGCATGGTTGGCATGCTTCGGCTGGCTTGGTATGGTCGGCATGATTTGCCATTGGCATAGAGGTGCGGCTAGATTAGGCTAGGTGTGGCTGGCATGATTTGCCATTGGCACGGAGGTTCGGTTAGCATGGTTGGCATGCTTTGGCGCTGTTGATGGTGGGTTTTCATTTGAGGTTAAAATTGTAAAAAACAGAAAAATTATGCGCTGACATCTTGTAAAAGATAAAGCCATTTATAAGTGTTGGATACTCCCTCACCTAATTCACCAAGAATGGAGCATGTGGCAACAATCCCATTCTGCGAATACATGAAATTCCTCCGAGGTTGGAGCATGTGGCAACAATCCCTTCCTGTGAATTTCATATCATCCTTGTATTTCCAATACTCATTATCGCTGTGGCATGACGACCGAGTGTTACCCTTCAGAGTAACACGAACCTCCAAGCACTATAATGAAACCATGTACGAAATACCCGTAACAGTGACTCTCGGTATGTTATACTAGCCCGATTGAGCCCTCTCGTGTGTTATACTAGCCTGATTGAGCATCCTGACCGACCGTGTCAATCCGGATATGATTCGATCGCAAATCATCCAACTCCATAAGAATGATTGGATGACCCCAAATCAATTCCATCACCCCCAAGCGGTATGGAATACCCACGGCCGACCCCGCATGGTCGGTCATTGGGCCTAGCTTGCCAAGAAACCGTTCATACCAAGCATTATGGACTAAAACCCTAAATTAGGGTTTGCGGCATATTACATGTGTTGCAAAGTAGCCTCAACCATCCATCTTCGCAGGTATAGATGGAGGGTGTAGATGTAGATTCAAATGGCCCAGAGCATGTCAACACGAGCACCGTGGGCCCGCCTACACACTTGACCAATCGGTCAAAACCAACCATGTTTGTTCGTGACAAAATTGTCACCCAAACAAGAGATGGCGCACATTGAAAGCCAAAATTAGGGGTTTCAAGCCATCACGCGCGTCCATCTTCTCCTTGACGAATGGAGGGTCACGAGATTGGATTAAATGTCCTGGTCATACCAAAGATGACCACCGTGGACCCATCTACCTCCTCATGTGTTCGGCCAAGGCATACCATGCCCGGTTAATCCAAATTGTGCGCCCAAACTAGCATGGCCACGCCTCCCAAACCACAAACTGATCTCGACCACTCAACTTCGCCGGACGATTTAGATGGCTCGGATCACGTTTTAATGGGATATTTAGGTATAGGCGTAAACACCAGCCTACCACATTCACGCCAGGCCAACCGACCAAGTCCGACCAAGATTGGTCGTCTTGGAACACGCGCCCAAGAGGGCGTGATGAGCGGCCCTCGCGGCATTGGTTTTCTATCGCAAATTGATCCCGACCACTCGATTTCACCGGGATGAATTGAGTGACCCGATCATACTTTCGTGAGGGAATGGAGTACAGCGCTACACCGTCATGCCGTCTACACGCATGTATGGTCGGCCTGGCCAAAATTGAATCCCATGCTTGGTTTCGACCAAGCTGAAGAGTGATGCCTGCGCACCTCTTCAAAACCCTAATTTCATTGACGGTCGCAGATGAGTGTCTCAAAGATCATCTCATCCGTCCAACTTCACCAGCTTGGTTATACAACCCTGGTCAGGAGTTAATTTGTTAGTGAGGCGTCATTACCCATCACTTTACCACACCATGATGCAATACCCGCAAAAAATACACACGATACTTCACAAGTATCAACTTCCGAATAACACGTTATTCAATTCAAGATTACATGCTATCTTTTGTGGATCCACGATCCACACATTCTAGAAATCAATCATGTCACAAATTGGGGGATACATACCGGGTATTGGTTTGGTTTTACGGCGTGCAACGTGCAACGCGCCATCACAAGAACGTGTCGGAAGTCATGGACGGTTAGAGATGAACAGGAGAAGTGGGCAAGACCGGTCGTGTGGCACGACGCACAACTCCACTAATCCATCACTCCACTTCCTACACTTCCCACGAGAGACGTGAATAAGGCTCAATTACTTGTATAAATAGGTTCTCCGCCCTATTTCAAACAACAACACAAGTCCGGGCGATACAAGAAAACCAAGTGTTAATACAAAACGTATTCAAACAAATCCAGAGGCTTGCTTGCATCAATCACAAGCCTGCTCACCTTCACTCTACAAGTCATAAGCAAGCCAACACCTTCACAATCTCAACACCTTCTTCGCTTCCCTCCCTAAGATCAACCCCATCTCCTTCACTTTGGACCGAAACAAGTCCTGGAACGGCCATTTCTTGGTTTAGGCCGGACTTCCACATATTGATCTCTCGAATCTACAAGCACTCACCGCAAAAGGCATTTGGTTAAGGTTTAAATTCATTCCTCATCCACACCCCAAATTACCAAATTCCGCAGAGTAGTTTTCACCCATAAACAATTGGCGACCACAGTGGGAGGTTGATCTCTCGGTTGCAAAAAATTGAATTCTCGATTCTTCAATTTTCGTCTCACGATGTATCCTCACCCTGAGTCCGCGTGTGGTTCGATATCATGGGTACCATAGCTAGAATGTTTGGAGGATGTCTTGGCAAATCAAGTCAGATCACCGGAAAGCGAGCGAGGCATTTCGCCTTTTGAATGATATAGCAAAGACAATTACAAGAAGTGTCGATAGACATCTACTCAAGCAAAGTGAAACGCCGAATCCTTAGCCGTAAGTCACACCTTTACCAGTGGAGAAGGAAAAAGAGCGCGTAATCGCAGGAGACTCAGGAAAGATGAGCAACATGGACCAGACTCGAGGCAACTCCACAGAGGAAAGGACTTGTCCTGTGCAACAATGTCCGCTGATAAAGAAAGAGAGCCTGCAGCTTACTGAGCCCCGTTTAGAGGATTTATATCTCAAAATTCTTGTTGAAGTCCTAAGACCTGTCCAATCCGCGTCGACCTTCCAACCAACGAAGAAATGCATGAGGAAGGAGAGATCAATCAAGAAATGCTGAATACGAGAGGATGGGAGCGTTCAATTCGATCACCGGCGGTGATATTACGACACCTTCCACATCCCTTTACCCGGGCAAGCGATCCGCGCAATATGATGGCACCGCAAATCTTCCAACTTCATCTCCGTAACGTGCTCCACATCAAAGCCACGTAGAGACATCACAACGCCCACTAACGCAAAGTACCTACACTTTCCGTTCCCAATGGAAAGGACTTTGGAGTTCTTTGGAGACGTGGTACGAAACAGAGAGGTGGAACTACCTCCCATGCGACATCCACCAACCGATCAAGAAGTAATTGACCCGAGAGGCTACTTGGATACAAGTAAAGCTTCGAAAGCAATGGAACTCGAGTCTGGATCGCAATCAATTCGATGGAGCTAGTGTGATAACACTCCCTGTCGATATACCCGTCAAACTGGAGCTATCGTGGGTCAATACATCTCGTGAGCCGTTACTTCTATCACCAACACTAGCGAGCAGAGACATTCCAAGAGGTGTAACGCTCCCATCATCGTGAGCGGAGCAGCCGCAAATCCCGGCATGTCCTCAAGTGTAACGCCTCCGGTAGTCACCAGAGCAACAACTTTCACTCCTTCATCGTGACGGGAGCCGGAGGCACAAGAGGGAGGACCACCGTCTATTACCATTGCGGACTTGATGGAGAAGCAGGAAATTCTTGCTAAGATTCAAACGGATATGGCCAAAACTCGTAAAGAGGTACTCACTTTCCTCAAAACTTTAATCGATCGATTTCCACAAGAGCCTCGGATATCCCTGAGCAACAAAGGAACGCATTCAACGCACCGAGAAGGTACTTCAACGGGCGCGGACCTCCATGGACCCGATCAAAGAAGCGACATCATATATGAGCGGTCCCCGTCATGGAGACTCCTACACTGGGACTCGATCCTCACAACGATATTCCTCAAGTCAATAGTTTCACTATGAACCGAGAAGTGGTGATCGGGGAAAGCGTTTTCTCTAGTGGAAAGTTTATACGAACTTTCACACCTCTCGGAGAATCGGCGCACGGAGACATTTTGCCGCAATCAACCGAGGAAGGTCACAACCGTGCCCTACATGTCACCTCGCACGCATCAAGGATTCAGAGTTCAAGACGTACCTTATCGACACGGAGCGTCTTCGAATGTGATTACTCTCAAGACTCTCGGGACATCCAAGGTTCTCCCAGACAAGGTCGTGGGAAGCCTACCACAATGACGGACTTCGAGGGAAACCAAACCAGCACATACGAGAAGCTCCGCGGAATAAATCGCACAAGTTCGTTGCATCCCACTCCCCCACGTGGGCGTCAATTCAGAAGAAGACCGGATTGCATCATTGAGGGCTAGTACCCACGATGCATCTTTGCCGACGAAGCATTCTTCTCCATCCCGTGAAGCCACGACCCACGTTCACACGAAGAGGGAGCGAACTTTTATGGCGAGTCGTGACCGAAAGGGAAAATCGGTATACCGACATCGCCATTATCAATTAGCGGGGGAGATGTTATCTCGGTCTCTCCACCTAATGGAATGCTACAACTAAATAACCACAAGAACAAGTGCTAGATGCTCCACAACATCTACAAGATGGCACCAACTCCACAACCGATGAGATTGAAATCGTTGAGGAATCTCCTGGCCTATCTCCATCACTCAACCTTGTGTACGGATAAACGCACGAAGCTCGTGGAACTTCTCAAAGAAGTACCAAGACATATTCGCTTGGAGATATGAGGAAATGCCTCTGGATTTAGATGAAAATTGGTCACCCATCATCTACATGTCATACCTGTATCCAAGTCGGTTAATAGTTAAGACATGAGGAAAATGGATAGATCAAAGTCGCATAGACTTCGGAGACTTGAACAGTGTCCAAAAACGGTGGACGGGATCGGAAATTACGCCTTTGCGCGCGTTGCCCCGCAGGCCGTAATCTCCCCCGGTGCGCCATGATTGAAGCTACGATCCGGCCTCAAAGCTAGGCAAATGCACGTCCACCGCCCTTGCAAGCATGCTCGTGGAGCATGACGCAGCCTAACTTAGCTTCCACACTGCTTCCAACTTACCCTTGTCCCGCAAAAGGGTTTAAGGCCATAAGGCCAATGCCAATGCATTTTTCATGCGTCTCGGCTTTACCTTTACGTAGGGAATTCATAAATGAATTTCCTAGCTAGCTGAGCAACCGTCACATTGCCGTGTCTTGTCCAGCATAAGCCTTAGACTTTAGCGTAGCCACACCAAGCCCTTGCCATTTCCCACGTTAACTCGCTTACCAACTCTTTATAACTTGATAGGAAGTATGAGCATCCACTTACGGCATGCAACTAAGCCTCATCAAGTCTGGCCACAATCATCTCTTTGCGCCGAGCTACCGAGCTTAGATGATATGAGGGCCAACGTGCTTTGACCGACAATGCCGCAACTCATTGCGGCGCCTACGTACCCTTCCCTACTCTAAAGGGATCAAGCACAGACCGTAGTTCATCCCCGAAGGGACGAAACTTAAGCCAACTCGTTTGCATGGGTGTGTCCAAGCAATAATGGAAATGGCCTAGTCCGTATAGGTCGTTCCGCCGAAATGCATCCAAGTGATGCATGTTTGGTCCGCAATATGGCATAACGATGCCTAAGCATCAAATGCCCTCTTCGCGAGGTTACGCAACTATAAATGAGCCTTAGGCATCATTTATACTCTTCCTAGCTAAGCTATGAAGCTTACTTGGTACATAGTCCGCATATGCACCTTCAACCAACTACCCCTCCCTATATATGTCTTAATGGAATTTCTACAAGTATGGAAAGGGGACCAAAAATCATTCACCAACTCCCACTTTTACTATTCATGGCCGTTTCCATATATTTCAAGGACCGACAATGATTGCCGAGTCTCCGTTTCATTTGCACAATGATTGTGCAACACTGCCCGTCTCGCCGCACAATGATTGTGCACCACTTGTTCCGTATGTTGCACAATGATTACACACAACGATCATAGTATAATGATTGCGCACCACCCGGTCTTCCGATCAATGCTTCGTTTATTGCACAATGATTTCGCCACAAGATCGAGCCCACCTACCCAATCGCCTAATGCATCATGATGATGCAACATTGGCCCTTGGCCAAATGCCAAACATAATGCACCATTTTTGGCGCGGTATTGGCCTTAAGCCAATCCACCTTTTTCACGTTGCGGAAGCTTTGGATGAAGCTTCATCTCAAGCCATGACGCATCTTTTAGTATGCGCCATGCTAAAAACACGGGTGTTACATTATCACACCTTCTTCAAAGAATTTCGTCCCCCGAAATTCAAAACCAAAGCTATTGTGGACAATCTCTTGAGTTGGATTTCATGAGCAAAAGTCCAATACCGTATGCTCGTAAATCACGGGTTTCTTCAAGTTGTCATGAACAACAATTTAGACCTTCGAGCACATGTCCCATACCACCCGCCTGTGAATCCAAAAGTGCCCACAACAAAACCAAGAATCGCAATCGGCCGTGCCAAGAGGATATCTCGACAAGGTATCCTAATAGCATCCCATACTACCACCTAGAATCCCTAAGGTTCACAAGTTGAAAGATGTCATCGAAATGACAAAATTTTAGCACATGTCTTTGTGTGGATCAAGTATCCAGTTGCCCACCGTCCCCGACGGTCATCCAGGTTGCCACTGTAAGTGGGATGCTAGCCCGGCTCGACAACGCACACCCTTGGCCCCGGTGCAACGTGTGGGGATGATCGGTCCCATTGTCTACCCACCGTCCCGCACGGCCTTCCTGGATATCCACTCGTAAGTGGGGTGCCACTTAGGCCGGCAATCTCACGACTTGAACAAGCTCAACTCGATTCGCATAGTAACCGGCAAAGCAAGTTACAAACTCTTCCCGCGCAAAAGTTGGCCTACTCTCCAACTTTAAGTTTCCATCAAGGAAAATACTCGACAATGAGTCCACTCCGCACAAGTCCCTAGAGTTTTCTCGGAACTTGCTCGATACCATCTCAGACGGACCGGAAAATTACGCCTTTGGCGCGTTGCCCAGCCGTAATCTCCCAGGTGCGCCATGATGAAGCTACGATCCGGCCTTAAGTCTAGGCAAATGCACGTCCAATTGCTCCTTGCAAGCATGCTCGTGGAGCATGACGCAGCTAACTTAGCTTCCACACTCGCTCCAACTTACCCTTGTCCCGCAAAAGGGTTTAAGGCCATAAGGCCAATGCCAATGCATTTTTCATGCGTCTCGGCTTTACCTTTACGTAGGGAATTCATAAATGAATTTCCTAGCTAGCCGAGCAACCGTCACATTGCCGTGTCTTGTCCAGCATAAGCCTTAGACTTTAGCGTAGGCCACACCAAGCCCTTGCCATTTCCCACGTTAACTCGCTTACCATCTCTTTATAACTTGATAGGAAGTATGAGCATCCACTTACGGCATGCAACTAAGCCTCATCAAGTCCGGCCACAATCATCTCTTGCGTCGAGCTACCAAGCTTAGATGATATGAGGGCCAACGTGCTGGACCGGCAATGCCGCAACTCATTGCGCCGCCTACGTACCCTTCCCTACTCTAAAGGGATCAAGCACGGTACCGTAGTTCATCCTGAAGGGACAAAAACTTAAGCCAACTCGTTTGCATGGGTGTGTCCAAGCAATAATGGAAATGGCCTAGTCCGTATAGGTCGTTCCGTCGAAATGCATCCAAGTGATGCATGTTTGGTCCGCAATATGGCATAACGATGCCTAAGCATCAAATGCCCTCTTCGCGAGGTTACGCAACTATAAATGAGCCTTAGGCATCATTTATACTCTTCCGGCTAAGCTATGAAGCTTACTTGGTACATAGTCCGCATATGCACCTTCAACCAACTACCCCTCCCTATATATGTCTTAATGGAATTTCTACAAGTATGGAAAGGGGACCAAAATCATTCACCAACTCCCACTTTTACTATTCATGGCCGTTTCCATATATTTCTCAAGGACCGACAATGATTGCCGAGTCTCCGTTTCTGCTGCACAATGATTGTGCAACACTGCTCCGTCTCGTCGCACAATGATTGTGCACCACTTATTCTCGTATGTTGCACAATGATTACACACAACGATTGCGTACAATGATTGCGCACCACCCGGTCTTTTCCATCGAATGTTTCGTTTATTGCACAATGATTTCGCCAGTAAGATCGAGCCCACCTACCAATCGGCCTACGTGCATCATGATGATGCAACATTGGCCCTTGGCCAAATGCCAAACATAATGCACCATTTTTGGCGCGGTATTGGCCTTAAGCCAATCCACCTTTTTCACGTTGCGGAAGCTTTGGATGAAGCTTCATCTCAGTCCATGACGCATCTTTTAGTATGCGCCATGCTAAAAACACGGGGTGTTACAGGTGCTGCTCCAAAAACGATCCTCCTCTACCTAACATCGACATGTTAGTAGATGCAACCAGCGGACGCGGCATGTTCTCCTCCATGGATGGATGTACCTGCTACAACCAGAAAAGGATGTACAAGCATGATGCAAGTAAGATAGCTTTTGGAACTCCTCTCGGAAATTTTTATTATACCATACTGCCATTTATTTTAAAGAATGCCGGTGCAACGTATCCACGCTCTATCACGGCAATCTTCCACTGGAGCCGATACCTCAACGGAGCAGCCTCAAGAAGATAACGATGTCCACGCATCATATCGAGCAAGATCCGGGGGAGTCACTTTATCGTTGAGCAAGATCGAAGAAGTCACTCTATCGAGAGTACATGTCTATCATGTTATGTTGAGAATCCGCACTTTTGGTCATCCTATGGAGCTGTTGAACGCTCATCTACAACAACATATGCCATGATAGAAAGAACCAGCCTGCTTAGAATGAAGAAGACTCATAATGTTTGTAGGGGCATATATCTCACCAACAGTAATACAACCTTCACCTTCGTAAGCGCTTCCTCAAGCAAGAAGAGGAAAACCACCGAGATACAACATCCTGCGCGTCCGTAAACTCCAACTCCATTACCACATGCACGACTCCCACAATGATGAAACAATGTCCAAGATATTCCATACCCGGATCGACAACAACCACTACGAACAAAACCATGTAAACCACGCTAGGGGATCGAGGCTCGCATGAAGTTCCTTCACCGTCGCCAAGGAATTCTTCAACATGAAAGAGATGGTCAGTCAAGAAGCATGGAATTCGCAAGGGTAAATCGAATCAAGAGGGGGAACACTTCAACGCTCCCTCTAGAATGGTCTATTCAAGAGCCGCCTAAACGCTCTCTCCCGGAACCACGTTCGCCGTAATCCTTCTTCAACACTCTATCCAGATCCACCTCAACGTTCGCACTGGGAAACCACTTTAACATCCTCTCGAGCCATTTCAACACTCAAGCTGCATCAATAATCTGCGCTCCGGTCAAGTTATCTTTGATGTACTCATTGCTCAACATATATCTCATCCATACTTCATGAGGACCCAATGAGCATAAAAATCTTGAAGTCGATAGGGAAGGGTTATCTTGTGGAACGGATATTTTCATATAGTTGAAAGGGCGCGGTGAACAACTCATCATCAATGTTCGCATATCTTTGAAGCCGGTCAACACCTCCCGACTTTGCACCAAAGATTATCCCCAAGACATCTCAACAGAGTTCTTTTCTTCATTCTACAATAAAAGACATGAGCAAGATTTGTATAAAAACGCGTGAGATGTGTAGTCACACATGACAACACACATTCACTTTGGAGTACACAAGGATGGTATTGGGTCCAAACACCGGTGTTGATCAAGTCACAAATCCGGTTTATCAAGTCTCAAGACCGGTATTGATCAAGTCCTATCACTCAAGTTTCAAGTCCGGCGCTGTTGATCGAGTCGATGAGTCCACTCCAAGATTGCTCAAGCTTCAAGTCAGATTGATCAAGTGATGAGTCCCCAGATCACTCAAGTTTCAAGTCCGTATTGCTCAAGATTTAAGTCCGGGTATTGCTCAAGCTCACAAGTCCGGTATCGATCAAGTCACAAGTTGACGGTATTGTTAAGTTTCAAGACCTGTTGGTCAAGGGCACGAGGTCAAGGGCATAAAGGTGACATTCAATGGCTACACGTTAATGGAACCCACGTTCAATCAAGCATATATGGCAGGACCATATTTATTTGCACAACACGGTTTTGAAGCATGTCATGGGAATTATGTTCACGAAATTCAAGCCCACGTTCGATCAAACAGCGCAGAGCCCCACAAACGAAGCAGCGCAAAGCAATCGTCGATTAGGCACAACCCCACGATCGAGCGAAGTAGCGCACAGCCCTCGACCTAATCGAGGCATAACAAGGTCGATATGGCAAGACCGACATTCAAACGGAGCAAGCACGGAGCGGGCCCTCGACCCAAGCAGGACATAGCAAGGTCGACCGAAGGTGCAAGACCGACATCATACTAGGGGAATGCTCTCCTAGATGCCTTTGAACGTGACATACTCCAAGGACAGATGACCCGTCTCTCCCCGGTAACATCTAACTTTGTCTCATAAAGTTTTATCTTTAATCAACCATCTCATGCCTACCCCACAATAGTGTAACCATTGTGTGCTAGGCGGGGACTTAATGTTGATGGTGGGTTTTCATTTGAGGTTAAAATTGTAAAAACCCCGAAAAATTATGCGCCGACATCTTGTAAAGATAAAGATATTTATAAGTGTTGGATACTCCTCACTTAATTAATTCACCAAGAATGGAGCATGTGGCAACAATCCCATTCTCGTGAATACATGAAATTCCTCCAGTTGGAGCATGTGGCAACAATCCCTTCCCGTGAATTTCATAATCAGCCTTGTATTTCCAAAAGACTCATTATCAAGGTGGCATGACGACCGAGTGTTACTCTTCAGAGTAACACGAACCTCCAAGCACTATAATGAAACCATGTACGAAATACCCGTACAGATGACTCTCGGTGTTATACTAGCCCGATTGAGCCCTCTCGGTGTGTTATGCTAGCCCGATTGAGCATCCTGGACCGACCGTATATGATCCGATCGGAGCCATCCAACTCATCCAACTCCATAAGCATGATTGGATGACCCAACTCCATAAGCATGATTGGATGACCATCACCAATTCCATCACCCCAAGGTATGGAATACCCACCGCCGACCCGCATGGAACTGGCCATCGGCTTAACTTGCCAAGAAACCGTTCATACCAAGCATTATGGACTAAAACCCTAAATTAGGGTTTGCGGATATTACATGTGTTGCAAAGCGGTCTCAACCATCCATCTTCGCAGTATAGATGGAGGGTGTATATGTAGATTCAAAGGGCCCAGAGCATGTCAACACGAGCACCGTGGGCCCGCATACACACTTGACCAATCGGTCAAAACCAACCATGTTTGGTCGTGACAAAATTGTCACCCAAACAAGAGATGGCGCACGGCTTTGAAAGCCAAAATTAGGGTTTCAAGCCATCATGCGCGTCCATCTTCTCCCTAAGATGAATGGAGGGTCACAAGATTGGATTAAACAGTCCTGGTCATACCAGCATGACCACCGTGGACCCATCTACCTCCTCATGTGTTCGGCCAAGGCATACCATGCCCGGTTAATCCAAAACGTGCGCCCAAACTAGCATGGCCACGCTCCCAAACCACAACCGATCTCGACCACTCAACTTCGCCGGGACGATGGATGGCTCTTGATCACGTTTTAATGGGATATTCTGTGTATAGGCGTAAACACCAGCCTACCACCTTCACGCCAGCCAACCGACCAAGTCCGACCAAGATTGGTCGTCTTGGAACGCGCGCTGAAGAAGAGGGCGTGATGAGCGGCCCTTGCGCATTGGTTTTCTATTGCAAATTGATCCCACCACTCGATTTCACCCTGATGAATTGAGTGACCCAGATCATACTTTCGTGAGGGAATGGAGTACATGCGCCTACACCGTCATGCCGTCTACACGCATGTATGGTCGGCCCGGCCAAAATTGTATCCCATGGTTGGTTTCGACTAAGCCAAGAGTGATGCCCGCACCTCTTCAAAACCCTAATTTCAACGGCCGCAGATGAGTGTCTCAAAGATCATCTCATCCGTCCAACTTCACCAGCTTGGTTATACAACCCTGGTCAGGAGTTAATTTGTTAGTGAGGCGTCATTAGCCATCACTTTACCACACCATGATGCAGTACTCGCACAAAATACACACGATACTTCACAAGTATCAACTTCCCGAATAACACAAGTTATTCAATTCAAAGATTACATGCTATCTTTTGTGGATCCACGATCCACACATTCCGCATATCAATCATGTCACAAATCGGGGGATACATATCGGTATTGGTCCAAGGTTTACAGGCGTGCGGCGTGCAACGCGCCATCACAAGAACGTGTCGAAGTCATGGACGGGTTAGAGATGAACAGGAGAAGTGGGCAAGACCGGGTCGTGTGGCACCGATGCACAACTCCACTACTCCATCACTCCACTTCCTCCACTTCCCACGAGAGACGTGAATAAGGCTCAATGACTTGTATAAATAGGTTCTCCGCCCTATTTCAAACAACAACAAAGTCCAACAAGAAAACCAAGTGTTAATACAAAACGTATTCAAACACCCGTAAGCTTGCTTGCATCAATCACAAGCCCGCTCACCTTTCACAATTCATAAGGAAGCCAACACCTTCACAATCTCAACACCTTCTTCGCTTCCCTCCCTAAGATCAACCCCATCTCCTTCACTTTGTGACCGAAACAAGTCCGGAACGGCCATTTCTTGGTTTAGGCCGACTTGCAGACGTATTGATCTCTCGAATCTACAAGCACTCACCGCGCAGCAAAGGCATTTGTTTAAGGTTTAAATTCATTCCTCATCCACACCCCAAATTACCAAATTCGGTGAGTAGTTTTCACCTATAAACAGCGCTTGGTGTGACTAGCGTAGCTGGGCCAAGGCAGAGTGTGTTTGGCATGGCGCGGCTAGCTTGGGCTAGGTGTGTCTCAGCATGATTTGACATTGGCACGGAGGTGCTGCTAGCATGGTTGGCATTCTTCTACGTTTGGTATGGCTGGCATGATTTGCCATTGGCATAGAGGTACGGCTAGCATGGTTGGCATGTTTCGACGCGTTTAGTATGGGTCGGCATGATTTGTCATTGGCATAGAGGTGCGGCTAGCTTAGGCTAGGTGTGGTCGGCATGATTTGCCATTGGCACGGGAGGTGCGTTAGCATGGCTGGCATGGTTTGGCGCGTTTGGTGTGACTAGCATGCTTAGGCCAAAGGCAGAGCGTTTGGCATGGCGCGCTAGCTTGGGCTAGGTGTGGTCGGGCATGATTTTCCATTGGCACCTGAGGTGCGCTAGCATGGTTGGCATGCTTCGGCGCATTTGGTATGGCATGATTCGCCATTGGCATAGAGGGTGTGGCTAGCATGGTTGGCATGCTTCGACGCGTTTGGTATGGTCGGCATGATTTGCCATTGGCATGAGGTGCTGGCTATCTTAGGATAGTGTGGTCGGGCATGATTTGCCATTGGCACGAGGTGCGGTTAGCATGGTTGGCATGCTTTGGCGCATTTGGTGTGACTAGCATAGCTAGGGCCAATGAAGAGTGCGTTGGCATGCCGCCGGTAGCTTGGGCTAGGTGTGGTCGGCATGATTTTCCATTGGCACGGAGGTGCGGCTAGCATGGTTGGCATGCTTTTGGCGCGTTTGGTGTGACTAGCATAGCTAGGTCCAAGGCGAGTGTGTTTGGCATGGCGCAACGCCTAGCTTGGGCTAGGTGTGTCGGGGCATGATTTGGTCATTGGCACGGAGGTGCGGCTAGCATGGTTGGCATGCTTTGGCGCGTTTAGTGACTAGCAGCTAGGTCCAAGGCAGAGTGTGTTTGGCATGGCGCAGCTTAGCTTGGGCTAGGTGTGGGTCGGGCATGATTTGCCATCGGGCACTAAGGGAATTAGGTTTTGTTCGTTGTAACCCTAATTTGAAAAAAATACCCCCTATTAATTACATCGACTACATGCATTAAATGTCCTAATAAATGTCACCTAAGGACATTAGGTTATTTGGGGTTTTACGATTTTACCCTTTGTTTAAAAACCACCATCAACACATGTAATCCTGGATTAAATAACTAAGTTATTTAGGAAGTCGTATGAGATATCGTGTGTATTCTATGCAGGTAACACATCAAATATATTCAGCATGTGTGAAGCATCGCTTTTTTGCTATTTGACTGAGTAAGTCACGAATTTAAGCTGTCTTAAACTAGCATCATGTCCATCCATCTTTGAGTGATTGTTTGGAGGCTATACAAGCAAGCCCCCACGATTTGGCCGATCACCTCATGTGGAAGAGTGGTGGACGTGATCGTGGTGATGCCTTCGGCCGCTTAACTCCTAACCAGGGCTGCTTAACCAAGCTGGTAGAGTTGGACGGACGAGATGATTTGTGACGCTAATCTGCGACCATTGATGAAGTTTTAGGGTTTTAAAGAGGTGCGTAAGCAGCACTCTTCAGCTTGGTCGAATCCAAGCATGGGAGACGTTTTTGACAGACTAACAAGAATGCGTGTAGACGGCCACGGCTGTACACGTCCATACCTCATTGTCCCATGAAAGTGTGATCTAAACCACTCAATTTGTCCGGTAAAGAGGAGCGACTGAGATTGATTTGCGATAAAAATCCCATGCCTCAAAGGAGTTGAAGACCGCACGTCATGCCTACTTAGGGGAGCACGTTTCGAGACGTCCATCCATGGTCAGCCTGGTCGATCGCACAAAGTGTGATGGGCTCACTAGTGATCATTTTGACATGCTAGGGACCCTTTGAATCTACATCTACACCTTCCATCTATGCCTCGCAAGATGGATGGTCGTGATTGATTTGCGACACATGTGATATGCCACAAACCCTAATTAGGGTTTCATGTCCACGCTACTTTGGCCGGACGAATTGGGCAAGCTACGCTCCTCTTTTGGGGAGGCCGACCATGTGGGACCCACATTGGGGCGGTGGTGATCACGAATTGGCAAGCTTGCAGGTTACTCAGTTGGTACACTAAGGGCGAGATTGTGGTCTGATGCAGTTATTGCTGAAAAGATCCAAAGAAGTTAATCCATGGAATGCCAATAGGTTTTGAACTTACAAGGTATCTCGTGGAAAGCTTCTCGTGTGGATGATGCTCTTTCGTACAGCAAACCAATGAGTTGAAGTGTTTCCATGATGTTATAGGAACTTACATCTCATGGGCCAAGGATCTGATATTGCTTGACTAGCCATCTGACTTCTTAATCTTCTTTGGGAGTGTTTCAGGAAACTTTCTTTTTTTTGCTGCTCTTTTTTTGTGTCAATGGATATTTTGAATGTTCGAATGGTTTAGTGTTTGAATGATCTAACAATGGTTAGGTGTTTGAGGGGTTTAAGTGTTTGAATGAATGCTGGTACATTATTTTAATGGTGAAAAATGGTTTAGTGTTTTAATGATCTTAAACTGGTACATTTGGATGAATAATGCTGGTATATTTGAATGATGTCACCAATTTATTTTATTTTTTTCACAAATGATAAAGAACCACAACTGATATAAAAGCTTGTAAGTGGATTGTAATACATGTTTCTCCTCCACATAGCTTGGTTGTCAAAGATTTGACATACAACTCTAACAATACCTGTCAAGTAAATACTTGCAAGTCTTCCTGTTGTTGTCAAATACTTAAGATACAACTCATACATGAGTTGTCAAGAAAATAACTGGCAAATCTTCCTTTTGTTGCCAAATACATGAGCTACAACTCATAAAATGAGTTGCCAAGACAATAACTTGCAACTCTTTCTTTTGTTGTCAAATACTTGAGATACAACTCATACATAAGTAGTCAAGGAAAGTGGCATACAACTCTAGTAATTGTTGTCAAAGAAAAGACATACAACCATGACAATAGTTGTCAACAAATTTTTTACGACAGCAACAAGTGTAGTGTAGTAGTTATTTTCACAACACATATATCGCCAGTGTTAGGAATTAAGAGGAAATTTTGAAAGACATTCACAATCAAGCAAGCATTGTACAAAAACTAATCGACAACTCGTTTACCACTATAACCAAGGCTTGTAATGATTTGAGGATTTTCTACAACACCCCTTGTGCAATTTATCGATAAACGTCGTCGACATGTATGACAACTCTTTTCGGGAGTAGTTTATCACCGCTTTTCCCATAGTGGAAAGGAGTGAAAACAATAGTATTGTCGATGAATTTGAGTTGAAGGTAATGATTTCTTATTTATTTCTTAAATGCTAAATTCTCTAGTAGATAACCTCAAATGAGTTGAAATTTTATTTCCGCAGTAAGACTCGGAGCACATTATTGAGAGGATGGCCTTGATATCCGATTCTTACGACATCTTCTCAAAGGGTTGAGCCTATGGAATTCTAGATGCTAAATGTTTGCACGTTGGTACACACTTCAAAGATTTGGGAAGGTTCTAGACATTGCTTAAAGAGAAAAGTAGAAGTTCCACAAACTGCTCTTGTTTACTTGATGCTGTGGACGCCTAGCAAGGGACTAACCCGTGCTATAGCCCCGTCCCTATATTTAGCTTGAAAAAATTGTATAAGTAATTTTTATATAATTAGTAATTAACCCTCCCATATTAGTAATTAGCCCTCCCGTATTAATTAATCCTTGTAGTTGTAGAACAATCAATTTTTAGCCCAAAATCTTGTTTAAAACATAAAATTTCTTTATCGCATCCATTTATTTTCCCATTTTTCTTCGAAACTATAATATTTTTTTTTCTACAATCACTTTTCGTGATTAAAATTTATGGATTTTAATCTTATATTTGCTCATATATATAGTATTTTATAGGCAAATTTTAATAAAACCATTGTTTACTTAACCCATTTAAAAAATTTGCCGCGGCTTTCGGCCGCATTGACAACTACTGATATTATAACCCTACCCTATGAAGATTTCTGGGTCCATCCCTACTTGAGGCTCATCATAGTAAACAATCTACACCTATCCTATACACACACTACGGGAAAAACAGTGATCAACTACTCCCGAAAAGAGTTGTCATAGATCTACGACAACGTTTATCGTTAGGTTGCATAGGGGGGGGGGTTGTAGAAGATCCTCAATTCTTTACAACTCTTATTCTAAAGTCATAAACATAGTTGTCGTTTAGTTTTGTACAATGCTTGCTTGGGTTGTGAATGTCTTTGAAATTTTCCTCTTGATGCCTAACACAACTCTTACCTGGGTTTGTGAAAATAACTCCTACACTACACTTGTTGAGTTGTAGAAAATTTGTTGACAACCATGGTTAGAGTTGTATATGAATTCTTTGACAACTATGATTAGAGTTGTATGTCATTTCCTTGACAACTTTTGTTTGAGTTGCAAGTCACTTCTTTGACAACCTTACATAGCAGTTGTGGTTATTTTTCATTTGTGAAAAAAAATGATGAAATTGGTCACGGCATTCAAAATATACCAAAGATTATTCAAATGTAAACCATCAAAATGTGACAAAGATTAAAACACAACCGCTGAAAATTAACCATTCTTAGTTTTGAAACTATCAACAATCTACAATGTAATCATACACCAAATTGAGACTCCAACAAGTTATCTTAGACGAAAACTCCAAAGAACACCCATCTTCTTGACCTAGCTATCAGACCGCACCAACAATCCTCACTGCTCGGCACGCCATCATCTCGCTCTTGTTGTGAGTTTCTAGATGCAACTTATTCAGCCATTCCACCCGTGCGAAGCTCTCTGCAATTCAGTGCCATAACCTCAAACCAAAAGCCTACAGCATACACAACCAGTACCCATCATGTCATCCATTTCTTCATCACCAGAAGTACCATGAACAAAACATCAACAACAAATCTTCAACTGCAATAGCAGACCCATTGAATTCCTTCTCCGTGCCGTGCTATTTAGAAGTAACACTGGTCAAAAAAAGTATAGAGCAGTTACCATCACTGCTGGTATAATGGCAAAGAAAAATGTACATGGGTGGGACTTTTCCCATATCCTGCAGCTTTCGATAAAATTATGTCGGTATTTAGTACTTTGGATTTAGATCCTTAGATTGTTTAGTCAAATAGTATCTAAAAGAAAAAAGAAAAAAATCAAGTGTACAATAGATTGTATCTACAAAACTACCTTGATTATTGTCCAATTATACAAATGATGCAGTTCCCATGGAAGAGGAGTAAAAGCCTTCTGGGAACTCTAGTTGAACTTCCTTTGGAATAGTGAATGACATCACCCACACCAAAACCATGAAAGGAACCCCATAGTCTGCAATAAGGCTTATGAGGAATCCCGCAATAAAGTTCGAAACCGCATTTAGATTCCAAGTACTTCGTAATTACACTCAGGATCAATTTGATATTTTTCAAACCTCGTTCCGCAACGCCATGTGAAAATTAGTCCCAAAGACTCCATTCGTATATAGCCACTCAAATTGATATCTTTGATCATTTGGATTTTCAGCCTTGAAATTGTAAATTCACTAACCATTCCCTCGTAATTCAAAGTTGGGAAAAAAAAGTTAACAAAACTTTTGTTCATTAAAATCTCCATTTGTTTTATTTGCCAAAAGAGAACTACTATTAGTCTTCTACCTTAATGGCCTCTTGGATGAAAAGAACAAAATGATCATTATGCCGAAAAGCTCCCCAAAGAATCCTTGTAAATCTAGTGATAATAGTACAAGCATTGAATATTGCAAGGAGAAACAACATAAAGGCTTGTCCGAGACACAGACCCTACAAAAACATCACACATAAAATCTTTTTAGATTTATCAATGGCTCTAGAAAACCGCCAAATTAATAAAATCAAAATGTTAAAACTCGTTATTACCATCCATCCCAAGCCACAAACAAGCTTTCGACCCTAAATCTTCCCTTTGTTTAGCGAAATTATAGAGATAAGTATACATAATAATGGTGGGCTCTGCAACTCCAAGAACTAGCATAGGTTTCCCACCAAATATTGAATGTATTATACCACAAATAGTCGTTGAAGCTAGAGTCTCCACTGTGCTCAAGCTTCCATCTACAATAAAACAAAAAAATCACCATATCAACTTAAACAATTGCATGAGTTTGTCCGATAAGACCATGTATGGGTAGTAAATCTTATCCTAACTTTGTTTCTCTACTCAATTTCTCTCAAATGCAATCACAGAACTTCGTATGCAAAGAATATATAGGTCAGAGGGAGCCAATATCCTGCAATTGAATCAAAAGTTAGTACAAAATTGAGAATCAAAAGTTACAATATGAGAGCAGATTCCATAGATTGGCCATCATGGGTATCCACTAAACTAATTCTACAAACACAATATTGTTAAATCAAATTGCTAAACCCCCCCCCCCCCTTTTCTATACCTAAGGGATTAAAAGCCCCAATTTCATGTCCACAACGAAACCAACAAATACCAAATTAAAATTGGAACACCAACAAATACCAAATTAAAATTGGAACAATACCTTGAGTAATCGAACCGAGTCCTTCTGTAAATTAGCAGAAAGTCTCTCAAAAATTTCTTTCTTAGTCCCTTAAACGAAAACCCCGTGAATTGAAGCTTGTTCTGGCAACTCACGAACCCCCATTGCATGAAAAGTCTCAATATCAACAATTGCACCATGTCTTTCCATCAATAAGCAAAGAATAATATCCCTAGGTCTCTTTCTTCTACTTCTTATTACCAACCGAATCGTCACTTTAGATGATTGTGCTATTGATTCTTCAAGTAGTACTGCTGCTAATCTCTCAACCTTACAAAAACAAACGAGTAAAAAATAAGAAAAAAAATCAAAAAAACAAAAATTCCATGAAAATCCTTTTGCACAAACCCAAGCTAGCTAATTCATTAATCAAGCCTTTCTTCTCTACTGGTACAACCCTTGTTTAGATCCAATCTTGAATAAAAAAAACCCCAAATAAAACCCAGCACAAAACAACTCAAACCAACAGTTCCTCCATTTTCTTGTCTGCACAATCACAATCGAAATACCGAGATTTCTTAACACAGATTCATATCAAACCCAAATCCAACTTGAGAGTAAAATCCACGATTGAATTAAAATTGATTTCTCATAAAACCACCATAACCAATCACCACCAATTTAAGTCTTGATCTAGTCCTCTTTCGATCATCTCAAGAATTGCTCCAATGTAATGAATTGGTGAGAATACGGAGAGAGAGTTAGGGTTTCATACCCATCCACAAAAATCCAAACCCTGTAGATGCACATAATGAATCTAAAACCCTATATGTACAAAATCAGACTCAAAAACATCATCAATAGCAGATTTAGGGTTTTTGTACAAAGATATAATCGATCTACTAGTTTTTGCACAGAGAGGGTGAAAGAGAAAAGTGAATTTTGTGACTTAGGGTTTTCTTTCGAGCGAGGGAGGCGGAGAAAATTAGAGAGAGATTTGACGCAAGTGAAAGGAAGTGAAGTAAAAGGATTTACTTTTGATGTTTTATCTAAAAAGATTTGGACGGTGTAGATTTGATTTTGCATGTTCATACGGATTGCAAAAATTAAGGGGATGGTGTGGATTCGCTTTAGGATGCTCATACGGATTGAGAAGTTTGTGTGTTTCTCTTTGTGCTAGTTCAAAGTCGTGTATTCTGTTTAATTATCAACTTTTGATATGAAAAAAATCAAAAAAATATTAATAAATTTAGGACAATGTTATCGACATTCCGATATAAAAAAAATCCAAAAAAATGTATAAGAATGAAGCTTAAAAATAAGAAGTGAATTCGATAATTGGTGTGTTTCTTTGTGCTTTCTCTTTGTGCTTTTGTGCTTTCTTTGTGCTTTGTGCTTCCGATTTGAATTTCGACTAGTCACATAGGTCACGAAATATATCGTTCTATTCATACAGGTCATGAAGTAGCTTTAGTTCACACTCATAGATTCAAGAAGCATAAAAACTATGAACCAAGAAGCTCCTGGGAGGGTTCATACTTCAAACTTAGCATGATACATCAACGAAATCGATGAATATGAATCTCAATATCGATTCGAACTTCAAATATGGTATAATGGCATACAAACTATGAACCAAGAAGCTCCGGGAGGGTTCTGTCTTCAAACTTAGGAGGATACGTCACCGAAATTGATATATATATATATGAAAATTAGGTGTTGATTCGAACTTCAAATGTGGTATAACAGCATACAAACTATGAACCGAGAAGCTCCGGAAGGGTTCATACTTCAAACTTAGCATGACACATCATTGAAATCGATAAATATGAAGCTCAGTGTCGATTCGAACTTCAAATGTGGTATAAAGTTATACAAACTATGAACTAGCAAGAAGCTTCGGGAGGGTTCTCGATTTCAAACTTAGCATGATACATTATCGAAAAAATCTCAATTTCGATTCGAAGTTCAAATATGATATAACAACATACGAGACTATGAACCAAGAAGGTCCTGGAGGGTTCAGACTTCAAACTTAGCATGACACATCATTTATAGGTAAGATTCCTTTGGAATATTCCCTGAAACCTTAAACAAACCCTATTCTGGTATATTGTACGCATACCTTGGGTTCGAGATCGAAACCTGTCCGAGAGTGGACTACTATAAGTCTAAACTTGGTAAGAACGATGGATCCATCCATTTACTGTAAGATTCCTTCATAATATCCCCGAAACCTTAAACAAACCCTATTCTGGCATAATGTACGCATACCTTGGGTTCGAGATCGAAACCTGTCCGGAAGTGGACTACTATAAGTCGGAAACTTGGTAAGAACGATGAATCCATCCATTTACAGGTAAGATTGCTTCGAAATATTCCCCGAAACCTTAAACAAACCCTATTCTCACATATTGTATGCATACTCTGGCTCCGAGATCGAAACCTGGTCGGGAGTGGACTACTATAAGTCGAAAACTTGGTAAGAACGATGGATCCATCCATTTACAGGTAAGATTCCTTCATAATATCCCCGAAACCTTAAACAAACCCTATTCTGGCATAAGGTACGCATACCTTGGGTCCGAGAACGAAACTTGTCCGGGTGTGGACTACTATAAGTCGGAAACTTGGTAAGAACGATGAATCCATCCATTTACAGGTAGGATTGCTTCGAAATATTCCCCGAAACCTTAAACAAACCCTATTCTGACATATTGTATGCATACTCTGGCTCCGAGATCGAAACCTGGTCGTGAGTGGACTACTATAAGTCGAAAACTTGGTAAGAACGATGGATCCATCCATTTACAGGTAAGATTGCTTCGAAATATTCCCTGAAACCTTAAACAAACCCTATTCTGGCATAAAGTACGCATACCTTGGCTCCGAGATCGAAACTTGGCCGGGAGTGGACTACTATAAGTCGAAAACTTGGTAAAAACGATGAATCCATCCATTTACAGGTAAGATTCCTTCATAATATCCCCGAAACCTTAAACAAACCCTATTCTGGCATAATGTACGCATACCTTGGGTCCGAGATCGAAACTTGGCCGGTAGTTGACTACTATAAGTCGGAAACTTGGTAAGAACGATGAATCCATCCATTTACAGGTAAGATTCCTTTAAAATATTCCCCGAAACCTTAAACAAACCATATTCTGACATATTGTATGCATACTCTGGCTCCGAGATCGAAACCTGGTCGTGGGTGGACTACTATAAGTCGAAAACTTGGTAAGAACGATGGATCCATCCATTTACATGTAAGATTCCTTCATAATATCCGCGAAACCTTAAACAAACCCTATTCTGGCATAATGTACGCATACCTTGGTTCCGAGATCGAAACCTGTCCGGGAGTGGACTACTATAAGTCGGAAACTTGGTAAGAACGATGAATCCATCCATTTACATGTAAGATTACTTCAAAATATTCCCCGAAACCTTAAAAAAAACCCTATTCTGACATATTGTATGCATACCTTGGCTCCGAGATCGAAACCTGGTCGTGAGTGGGCTACTATAAGTCGAAAACTTGGTAAGAACGATGGATCCATCCATTTACAGGTAAGATTCCTTCATAATATCCCCGAAACCTTAAACAAACCCTATTCTGGCATAATGTACGCATACCTTGGGTCCGAGATCGAAACTTGCCGGGAGTGGACTATAAGCCGGAAACTTGGTAAGAACGATGAATCCATCCATTTACAAGATTGCTTCAAATATTCCCAGAAACCTTAAACAAACCCTATTTTGACATATTGTATGCATACTCTGTCTCCGAGATCGAAACCTGGTCGTGAGTGGACTACTATAAGACGAAAAATTGGTAAGAACGATGAATCCATCCATTTACAGGTAAGATTCCTTTAAAATATTATCTGAAACCTTAAACATACCATATCCTGGCCTATTTATGCATACCGTGGCTCCGAGATCGAAACCTGGCCGGGAGTGGACTACTATAAGTCTCGAAACTTGGTAAAAACGATGAATCCATCCATTTACAAAGATTCCTTCATAATATCCCCTGTAAACCTTAAACAAACTCTCTATTCTCGCATAATGTACGCATACCTTGGTCCGAGATCGAAACCCGCCTGAGTGGACTACTATAGGCTCTAAACTTGTTAAGAACGATGAATCCATCCATTTACAGTAAGATTTCTTCGAAATATTCCCAAACCTTAAACTTGGTAAGAATGAATATTATGAAGACTTGTGAAAATGACCATGCTACCTTATCTAAATAAGTAAATTAAGTAAATGTTATAGATCAGAAATGACCATATTACCCTTATTGGAAAAAAAGTGCAATAAATATTATGGAGACAAAGGAAAATGACCATACTACCCTTATCTAAATAAGTAAAGTAATTTTTATTCCGATTGTGAAAATGACCATATTACCCTTATTTGAAAAAGTGCAATAAATATTATGGAGACTTGTGATAATGACCATACTACCCTTACCTAAAATAAATAAATTAATTTTACAGATCAGAATATGACCATATTACCTTTATTGGAAAAAAGTGGAATAAATATTATGGAGACAATGAAAATGACCATACTACCCTTATCGGAAATAAGTAAAGTAAGATTGTGAAAATGACCATATTACCCTTATTGGAAAAGTGCAATAAATATTATGAGACAATGAAAATGACCATACTACCCTTATCTGAAATAAGTATAGTAAAGTTACCGATCATGGAAATGACCATATTACCCTTATTGAAAAAAGTGCAATAAATATTATGGAGACAATGAAAATGACCATACTACCCTTATCTAAATAAGTAAAGTAATTCTTACAAGATTGTGAAATTGACCATATTATCCTTATTGGAAAAAAGTGCAATAAATATTATGGAGATCAGTGAAAATGACCATACTACCCTTTATCAAATAAGTAAAGTAATTCTTACAAATCAGGAAATTGACCATATTACCCTTATTGGAAAAAAGTGCAATAAATATTATGGAGAACTGTGAAAATGACCATACTACCCTTATCGTAAATAAGTAAAGTAATTCTTATGATTTTGAAAATGACCATATTACCCTTTTGGAAAAAAGTGCAATAAATATTATGGAGACCGTGAAAAATGACCAGACTACCCTTATCAAAAATCAGTAAATTAAATATTACAGACTGTGAAAATGACCATAATACCCTTATTGGAAATAAGTGCAATAAATATTATGGAGAATGTGAAAATGACCAAACTATCCTTATTGAAAATAAATAAAGTAAAGGTTAATATTCTTCTAAGTTTGGTTTGTTTTGTTATATTGTCACTCTAGAATGTAGATTTAAATCACTCTATATATTACATTCTATACTTTAGTTTGCTATGCTATGTTGTTTAACCGTGTCTATATTTAATAATGCCTTGTATGTTTCAGGCAAAGTGGCGCATTTGTTGGTCTTTTTTTAAGGCACAGTTTGAAATTTTCTTATATATAAAAGTAGATGTAAAATATAATCATATATTTAAATGTGAAAGGATGGTTGAATACCTCACTCCTCATTGTTTTTTTCAAGTTTTTTTTGTTTACAACTCTTATAAGGGTTGTGATAGTAATAATAAAAAAAATAGGACAAAACTACCAATATTGAGAGGAAGGAAGGATGGTTCAGGGCTTGTGCTAACACCTAGTTGGCTTGTGTTCGAATCTCTCAAACACCATTATTCCAAATGATATTTTTTTTTATCTTCAACAACCCTTATAAGTGTTGTCGTATAGTTATTCACTACCTTAACGAGATGAGTTGTTAAAGTCTAAAGGTGGTCACTACTCTTTTCACAAAAACGTTGTGATTTTGATTCTCGCTCACGACTCTTTGTTCCTCTTTGGTCCTAAGAGTTGGACGTTTTTATACTTTGACAACTTTTGTTTGACAAAAGTTGTCAAACATACCACCTTTCACAACCTTAAATATACGAGTTGTGAAGTTACAGTTGTAGATTACTGTTTTTCCCGTAGTGACAAAACAAACACTGGTTGCCGCTGCAGAAGCTTCGCTTTATTATACGCATGAAATATCTTAGAAACTGCATGGGAAGGCATCTATGGTGTGGGAAGAATGCATCTCCAAGTGGTAGCTCCAAGAATGATCTTATCGGAATGCATCTCCAAGTGGTTACTATTATTGTTACAAACTTTGTGCCAGTTTGTTGTACGGTTTCATTTGCGGCCAATTTTTTTCTACTTTTTGGTACACATAAAAATTTCTTATTACTAAATACTAAATTTGCCAGTTTGATTACTTTGATTTAAATTTCTGTTTGTTTACAATTATATTTATATTTTTAACTACTTCGTTGTTAATTAAATCCCGGATTAGGTCACAAGAATAGTTAGTTGCAAGTGTGATTTTTTATCCTGTAGAACGAAAAAGATCAGGGAGTTAGAGATAAGAGTTAGAGATACTTGACATTAGCGATTTACGTGGTTCGGCCATAAATTAAGACCTACGTCCACGGGGTTTTAGGGTGTTTCACTGTATAATATTTGACTTTACATGATTGGTTCAGAGGAGACCCTGACTCAAGTCCATCTCCTTTATAAGAATAAGAGACTGGCTTATGAAAAGGTTACATTTTTCTTCTTCCAAGTTATATTTATGCGTTGATCCTGATAGGGCGATTGGTTTGCATGATAAGCCTCCATCCAGTTGACTTGTCGATGTTGCTACTAAACGGGGTTGGTGCTTGCCGCTGGTACCAAGTATGATCATCAGCATCTTTATATATGATTTTGAGTAATGCAGCTGGATAATCAGTTTGCTTGACGTATACAATATCCTCCTTCACAGCTTGCTTCGTCAAAGAAGTCTGCAGCTCCATTGGCTTCTCTTAAAATATGTCTGCAACCCCATCCACTGAAACTCTCTAGGCTGTAGACAACATCTACTAGCGACTTTACTAGGAACTCCGTTGTGGTGGCATCTTCACCAGTACTCCATCTTGCATGGCTCTTCACCACTGTCTTCACAAAGCTCTCTATATCGGTGTCGTCTCTGGGACTTGTTCCTCTTAAAGGGTTTCCATGTCCAGATGATGCAACTAAATAATTTTCATGGTTGATTTCACATTTACCTACCAGGTTTGAATATGCGGCGGCAATGGTATTTATCAAACTAACGGCAATAGAGGCATCCGTTTCTATGACTATAAATCGCATCTCATCTTCCACAGCAATACGAACGCCTTTTTTGAATCGCAAACACTTCAATCACGTGCACCTTCATCTTTAAACATACTGCTGCATATGCTTTGAGTGGTTCGCCAACGTTAGTTCGAAGATGCAGCCGATTCCTGCACGATCATCCTTTACTGACGCGTCTGTGTTGATGACTCGCATGCGGGTCAAACGGTTTAGGCCATCGGCAAATTCTGTAACCATGACGCCTAGGGTGAGGGTCTTGATGCACATCTATCCTTTCCACGACATACTCTCCTTAAGCCTGTACAAAGAGAACCATCATCAGCACTCTCCAAAAAGTTTTTGTTTTTTTTTTTGTTTCGGTTTTGTATTAGACTACAACTTTACTCTCCTGGTTTTAGCAGAAAAAGTCCAAATCCTTTCAGGCTAAATAATTTTGAAACTAAAGGACGATGACGTTGAGGTTCGAACCAGGAACCTCACTGTGACTGAAAAATATAACTATATTACACGGATTTGTTCAAAAGTCGTATCACGACGAACCAACAGGTCAGGTCTTACAGCAAAAGGGTTGCCCAAGGTCTTGAAACTGCATGGCCCCTGTTAAGACACCCTGAAGCTGTAAGGCCGATTACTAACCCTATACTACATACACGTCGATCCTAGTAGATATGTGAAACAAGAAACAAAATAGAAAACACGGTTTCAAATAATCTCAACTACGCTTAAAATATATATCACACACACGAATTAATTAAAAGACCACATCTATCGTTGCATCCGATTTAAGATATAAAGATATAAAGACATCTTGAACCTGTTAACATATATCCTTATTTAAGTAAGGTACCATTATCTAAAGCCTTATGATGGAGATGATGAGATTTTGAACTCTCAACTAATAGGCGAATTCAATATCTCTCACCGAAAGTTTAGACTTAGATTCTCGCTCCATTAGACTGTAATCTCTGTCGATTTCAAATAACTTGTGTGGTAATATTTTGCCTATTTGTTGTGTTTTTAAGGACATCTGTCGTGGGAAGCTATATTACATGGATTTGGTGTCAAGTAGTTCGCTAAAGCACTAGAATGATGTGTTTCAAAAGTTCCATATTCACAGTTTTTTGACTAATCTTATGCTCAAAATTGTTTCACTATGATGAAGATATATCGAAATTCTTTAGTTTTCAAATAATCCTTATGAACCTAAATCTCTATTGCACTGTCATTAATCAAAATGGAGAGCGAATGGCTTAAAATATATATCACACACACGAATTAATAAAAAGACCACCTATCGGTAAAACAATCTCCGCTGCATCCGATGCTTAAAAAAAAGAAGGATATAAAGACTTCCGAAGGGAAAGGAAATCTTTGAAAGGTACTTATCAAAGGAATAAAGAAAGGCTTCAAGAAAAAATTTTCTTATCACAAAGAAATTAAGTATAAAAGAGTCATAGAAAGCTAACAAAGACTTGATTGTAACCTCAAAATTCCTAAACAACACGCATATCTCAAGCCCATGAAAGGTTTGTGTCATATACGTCTTTCTTCTTTTATAAAGGTAACAGTTACTTGAAAGTAAGACAAAATATTGTTAAAATCTATCTGACACTCTTCTTGGATGGTTTGCAAAAAATACTTGGTTCATGTGTGATATTGAGGGGGAGTGTTAACATATATCGTAAATATTATTTCCTTTGAACCCCCCAGTTCTCGAATATATTTTTGTGAAGAGAATCAAAAAGGGTCTTGAACAGTTAACCACTAATACTCCGGATGGTTTGCTTCAATATGATAACCTTATGATATATTGCCTTGAATGCTTAACTATAATACTCCTTTCCTTTGAACTCCCCGCTTCTCGAATATTGATATACTTCATTGATGAATGTTTCCATAGAGACTAGAGGACGGACACAACGCCGTGCATGAAACTGCTTCCTTGGATCAAAAACGGGAGGTCTACTACAAAGTATCGACATTTAAACGTCTTCTCTTCTTTAAATATTGCTTTTCTTTTCTTCTTGTGATCTTTTTTTTTTTCTCTGTTTTCTAATCAATTGTATGTTCGCTTCCCCTGGCTTTATTTATACAAAACAATTTTGTGTTCACCGCCATCTAAGAATATTTTGTAAATAGGAACGGAAACATGCACGGGAAAGAAAAAGAAAAGATACGGAAAGAGTAATTGACATAACTATCCTTATTAATTTGGGAAGTGCTCCTTTCAGACTAATATAATTTGAGTAAATAAGAAGAAGGCAGAGGGTAATTTAGACTTCAACTCACTTTTTCTCTCGGAGGAACTTTCAAATATGTTTTCCTAGTCGCGTTTCTAATGAGCTCGATATGGAACCCGCGTGTGTGAGTCGTTAGATCAGTATTCTTAAGCCCCAAGTCACTGATGATCAAGAGTTATATGTTTTACAATCATCAGGATATTCACCTTCATCTTGATCATTTCCAGCACTTAACAACATCTTCTGAACCCCTACTCCTTTTCTATCTGTTTCAGCCATATCACACTTCTCACATAGCATATGTCTTGTTTTTAATCCCAAGTTTCAATTGTTGATTATTTTATCGTAAAAATGGAGTCATTTGTCCAAAAATTAAAACATTGTTCAAAATGACGAGTAAAAATTATTATAGGTGAAATGGACAAAAAAATAGCAAGATGAAACCTGATTCATCCCGGCTTAAACTTAAAAATAGTGAGGATAAACCTGATGTATCCCGATATAAATTAAAATAAGAAAAAGAATTTGAAAATGGGTAGGGGATGAAAATCGGTTACATCCTCGGCTATTTTTATATTTTTGTCCATTTAAAGAATATTAAAATCTAAATATCTTTTTTACCCAGGAATTATTGATTTTGGTCTTTTTAACAAATTTTGTGTTATTTTATTCGTTGGTGCTTTAATTTTGATGTTGTTGTTTACTCACTGCCGACGCTCGACGGAAGCTTGCTGACTTTTTGTTCTTGAACCTTAAAAATGGAAACATGCTAATCAGAAAATGAAAACTTGAAGAAATTGTCAACCAAAATCGGCAAGGGTAAATCATTTACGATTTTGTTTAAGGTGTGCATTTAGGATTCTCCTTAACATACACAGATTGGAATATATGAGTAGTTGAACTACACGTGTAATTGATATTTTGTGCTCCACGTATTATATTAACACTGGAAATAAGTGGATCATTCCATATAAAATGCAAAGAAGAAAAATTTATAAAATGCAAAGAAGCAAAATTGTTTGTACTATGTATTTTATACACGAAGAGCCCGTAATCAAGCCCGCCAAGCCGACTCGTGATGAGAAAAATTCGTGAAGTTTCCAGTCTTGTTGCCCAAGTTGCTTGCACATCAAGTTTATATCGACTTAGGGTTACATAAACACTATAAATACATGTATCCTTCGAGACATGGAATCCTAGGTTAGCTAACATGAAGAAATACAATTGTATCATGATCATCAATATAATCACTCCCTACTTACTGATTCCTCTCACAGTGGATGTAGGCAACACTTGCCGAACCACGTTAAATTTTGTGTCTCCTCTATTTATTTTCGATCATCTTCTAGTCCTAATTTCACATCAAATCATCAATTACATCATGTTTAGTGCCTAGAATTAGTTTTGGGTACAAACATTGGCGCCGACTAAGGGGATTCGTGAAAACAATTGTGTTTTACCATTGAGAAAAGTGTGGAAGAAGACTTGCACGAATTCCATGCAAAAATCAAAAAAAAAAAATATATTAGGGTTCGCAAATAAATTGTTGCAAACACAAAGAAATCAAGAAATCGAAGCATACACCGTTGCGAATCAAATTCTGAGATGAGTTACTAAAGCTGCAATCATAATATTGCAGAAAGCGTAATCAAAGCATCTCTTGTACAACCACATAGGTCCATCCTGGTACAACAACAGATCCAGCCAATCATATCTCAGTCGACGAAATCTCGGATCACAGAATGTCCAAACCATCCAGCTCTTGGTTCATAGAACTGGTTCAAGCCAAGACCAACCCGGTTCAGCCAGATTGGTTCATTTCGGTCCAACCTGGTCCAGACTGTTCAAGTTCGGCAAGTCGCCACATCAGCGATCCAGTCAACACGACAAATATGCATCCATGTCATAGGTCTGGGTCTAGTCAGACAGCCATGTCAGCATGAATGCCACGTTATCGTCCAAGCTGGAATGTCGAGGTCCGGATCTGCGTAGCTTGCCACGTCAACACGCTTTTGTGCCATGTCAGCAATGTTGATCCAGTCAGCAACGTTTGTTTGCCACGTCATCCACGCGTCTAGTCATCTGCCACATATGCAACAACAAGCGCGCTTCGTTCAAACCTTGTTTCGTCAATAACTTCTTCGTTTTAAGTCTGAATTGAGTGATTTTTGGCTCGTTAAAATCGTCTTTCAATTCCCTACAGCATGAAAGAAAAAATATATGTGTTCGAGAAACTTTAGATGCGCTTGGGGCAGCAACATGTGCAACATAAGAGACATTTTACATTTATTCGTTGAAAACTACTTTCAGAACCGAAATTATTATGAAGTTACTTTATTGGATGTAACGTGGCATGTTTTTTACTGTTCATTACAGAACAAGAATGCTAGTTCTATCGATCCTACAGTGAAACCCAAATCTTGTTTGTACTACCTCCGTCCCACTATTAAGTGACCTACTCCGTCCCACTATTATAGAGTAGGTCACTTAATAGTGGGACTGATCGGTTGTCAATCCGTCAAAAGTAATTTCACTTTCTTACTCACTAAATTTAAATGAAGTACAAGGTAAGGAAGAGTTCTTATCCACAGAGAGGCAATTGTTGTTATGAGATTTTCAGTTTCTAAGGTAACCAAGGTGGGATGTTTGCTTTATCTAAGAAATAAAAGTAATTGAAAGCAAAGTAAGTAATTCGAATAATCAATAAGGAGAAGATATTGGTCACGGGATAGTATCATTCACAAACATGTATTTTCATCAATGATTAATTGGTATTTTAATCTCTCATCTACTAATAGTCCTAGGATACCTTGATCGCAAGTATATCCCGCTAATTAAAGAAGCCCGACTGGGTTTATCAAGGAAACCTATTGGTTTATTAAGGAAACCAAAAATGACTTATTAAAGAAGCCCGACTGGGCTTATCAAGGAAACCCAGTGGTTTTTTAAGGAAACCAAAAATGGCTTATTAAAGAAGCCCGACTGGGTTTATATCAAGGAAACTCGATGGTTTATTAAAGAAACCAAAAATGGCTTATTATGTAGGACCAATGGTTTATTATGGAAACCATTAAAGATAAATAGAAATCTCAAGAGATAAATATGGTTATATTGAGATAACTATGAATCTGGAGAAGATTGCTTAGAATCTCTCAAGATATATCCATATCTATAAAGATAAACATAGATCTTCTTGGATAAATGCAAATCTTGACAAGATAGACATGGATCTTTCAAAATGTGCACAAATATGATGAAGATAAACATGAATCTTCCAGAATATATTTAAATATTGGGGAGATAAGTACAAATCTAAGTGGTTATTTAAGATAACTACAAATCTCATAAGATAAAGGTAAATCTTGGTGGTTATTTGAGATAACTACAATTCATAACAATAACATTTGTTTTCTTCCTGTAAATAGAGGCTGAAATCCAACTCAAAATGTACACCATCACAATTCCTTTTCTCCTCTGAAAAAACCTGTCTAGAACACTCTTTGACTTAAGCATTGGAGTGTCTTTGCATGTACCCCCCTCATTTTTCGTCTACAATTCTGGAGAAATAAAGCAACAGCGGAGATTCGATCAACATGTACACATATCTCGAGGATTGTCGGGGTAATTAATTTTGCACCAACATCTTTTGGCGCCGACTAAGGGGTCCCGAACCCTTGATCGTGCTCCCCTTGCGAAAGAAGTTGTTTTTCCAAGCTTTCTCGGAAGAGAAGTTTCTGTAACAGATCCCAAAACATTGCTGAAAAGTCGCAGCAACAGTTATCAAAATGTTACAAATCTGTCTAAAAACTGCAACAGTTAACTATTTGTTACACATCTGTCCAGAAACACCTACAGTTAACATAAGTGTTGCAAACAACAACAGTTAACAGAAGTTTTACGAATGTATCCAGAAACAGCAACAGTTAACTTAGTGTTACAGATCTGTCCAGAAACAACAATTGTTAATCAAGCACTACAGAAAATGTTGAAACAAGAACATTTTTCTTTTACATAATCAGTGTTACGAAAATCAGCAAAACAAAAGAAATCACGTAGAATCTTCGCGAGAAAATCAACATAGAAGGAACGGAGATGCGCTTACCGTAAATCATCCAACTCAAGGCGTTATCAATCGAACAATACAAAGCGCTATCATTCAGACTTATCAAGACTTGTCCTAGTTTCAGGGTAAACAATGCTTGGGTACGTAGAACACTTCCTCAAACTAATAATGAAAACCTCATTCGTCAAGGAAATGTTCGAAATCAGCACCAAAGCACTCAGGGTATTCATCTTGAAACCGTGACGGGTAGGGTAGTACGCCATCCCCCATGCAACTTACAAGTTCCACAAGTGATGCCAATCGATTTGGCGCTTCGAGAGCGTTACCAAGAGTTAGAAAAGTAAAAATAAGCGACTCAAAATCGCATTGGAGAAAAGGAATGAACTTGGAGATGCTGCTGCCTTACTTTCCGAAAGTGACAAATCGAATTGTCGTACTCGACAAGAACGTGATGACCTGCGTGAAAGGGAAGAAATTCTTGACGAACTATGGACCGGTCGAGATGATGGAAGAAGATCAAAACGGGCAAGAAACAAACATCAAGACAAATGTAATCACAATAATGATAGCTATTATGATCGTTGCAAACTCGAAGATGACCAATATCGCACGATCGAGCAAGATAGGCGACCAGAACCAAGTCATAGGAGACATGATAATGCGTAGACACAGAGATGATCACAACAAAGACAACCACTCAAGAAGCTGGTCCGGATAAATGCCCAACCAACTGCCAGGTCGTCGAACACCATCCGTTCAACGTCTAATACACGACACATTTCAACATCAAGAGCTAGATCTAGTCAGCATAGCTACCACGTTAGCGTCATTCGGATGCCACGTCATCGAATCATCCCATTATGTGTATACCACGTCATCATGTTGATCCATCAGTAGTTCCCCGTCATCTATCATACCACGTCCGCGAGCACGCGCGTTTCGTGAAAATCTTGTTTCACACAACTTCTTCTTTAAGTCCGAATTGAGTGATTTTTGGCTCGTTCGAATCGCCTTTTGAAGACCTACAACATGGAGTAAAAAAAATTGTTTGAAAAACTTCCATGTGCAGTTGGAGAAGAAACATGATCGAGTTCGAGGTTCCTCGATAGTAACATGATCGAGTTCAAACTTCGTCGAGGTTGTCGTCTGGGGTTCATCACCGACATGATCCATTGAAGGTATTGCATATTTGTATTGACCCTTCAATATTTAGCCTTAAGGCCACATATCAAGCACCTAAAGCCTCACCTTGCGAGAACACTTAAGTCTTGGTTTTATCGAGATCATAAAATCTCCTGTACGCGAGTATAAAGAATTGCATCGAGGAAAGCACAAAGCCTTATCTCGACCACGAGCCCAACGCCCGGATGTTGGTCCAAAGACTCGCCCTCAACACCAACAACATGCCATCCTTCCCTAGCAAACAGACCTCACGGCCTTTTCACGTTATGAGCGAAAAGCCTGCCACGCCGCAAGCACACTACATTTCACTCAAGACTCGACTAGCTCTCGAGCATCACAAGTCCACTACATGGAAAAAAAGTCTCACTTAGCACGTGAGCAAATTTATTGCAAGTTACCATAGTTGGGGGCGTCTTGTCATATCCCCGCAAAACGATGAGGAGAACTACATTTTACAACAACGACGACAATTCACGCTTGGGGGCGTCTTTGGCATTTGGCAATAACTCTATGTTTATGGGTGAAAACTATTTCGCGCGGTTTTGGTAATTTGGGGTATGTGGATGAGAAATGAAATTAAACCCTAAACAAATGCACCGCACGAGAGCGCATGTGATTCGAGAAGTCTATCTCGTACAACTCGGCCTAAACCAAGAAACGGCCGTTCCTGCACTTGCTTGATCACAAAAAGTGAAGCATATGGGGTTGATCTTAGGGATGGAAGCGTAGATGGTGTTTGAGATTTTAGTGAGGTGTTGGTTGTTTATGACTTGTATCGAAAGCCGAAATGGTCATGCGGGATGTAAGCTATCGACCCGGTGTTTGAATACGATTGTATCAACACTTGGTTTTCTCGTCTTGTCCTCTCATGTGGAAATAGGGAGGAGAACCTATTTATAGAAGTCATTAAGCCTAACCCACGTCTCTCATGGAAAGTGGAGGAAGTGGAGTGACGGAGTAGTGGAATTGAGTGTTAGTGTCTCACGACGGCCTCTTTCCCACTTCTCCCGTAATCACTAAACGTCCATGACTTCCTAGCACGTTTCTGTGATGGCGCGTTGTGCGATACAAGTCAGAAATCTCCAGCACCAATACCTAGTAAGTATCCCCCGATTTGTGACATGATTGATGTCTCGATCGTGTGGAGAGTAGGACCCACGGAAATAGCATGTATCGCCGATTAAATAACTAAGTTATTTAGGAACTCGATATTTATGAGATATCGTGTGTATTCTATGCATGTAACGCATCGAATATATTCAGCATGTTTGAAGCATCGCTGTTTTAAGGCTTAACGGAGTAAGTCACGAATTTAAGCTTCTTAAACTAGCATCATGTCCAACTATCTTCGAGTGACCGTTTGGAGGCAATCCTATTTGGACGATCACCTCATGTGGAAGAGTGGTGGACGGTGATCGTGGTGATGCCTTGTTGGTCGCTTAACTCCTAACCAGGGCTGCTTGACCAAGCTGGTAGAGTTAGACAGACGAGATGATCTGTGACGTTAATCTGCGACCGTTGATGAAGTTTTAAGGTTTTGAAGAGGTTCGCAAGCATCACTCTTCATCTTGGTCGAATCCAAGCATGGGAGACGTTTTTGGCCAGGCAACCGACGGCATGCGTGTAAACGGCTTGCTAGTGTACACGTCCATACCTCATTGTCCCATGAAAGTGTGATCTAAACCACTCAATTTTTTCGCTAAAAGAGAAGCGGCTGAGATTGATTTGCGATAGAAATCACATGCCGCAAAGGAGTTGAAGACCGCACGTCAAGCCTACTTAGGGCGCGCGTTTCGAGACGTCCATCCATGGTTGGCCTTGGTCGATCAGTCAGGCGTGTAGATGGGCCCACGGTGATCATTTTGACATGCTCGGGACCCTTTGAATCTACATCTATACCTTCCATCTATGCCTGCGAAGATGGATGGTCGTGATTGATTAGCGACACATGTGATATACAGCAAACCCTAATTAGGATTTCATGTCCACGCTACTTTGGATGGACGAATTGGCAAGCTACGCTCCTCTTTTGGGGAGGCCGACCATGTGGGACCCATATTGGGGCGGTGGTGATCACGCCAATACCTGTCTGATGGCTAGGGGTATGATCTAAGCCATCCAAACATGCCGGTCAAGTTCGATGGTCGAGATCGATTTAAGACCCTTAGTGTAATTTCCTGCGACCCTTAAAGCATCACGCCGCCGAACTTTGGGCGAGAGTTTCCTCCTCCCGGGCTAGGTCGTGAGATGGTCGGCTATGCGAGTAGAAAAGGGGCCTGTTGGTGTACATAACGGTGCTTGTCCGACGGGAATGGGGCGATCCGCGCGTCCCAATCGCGCCCGCGAAGATGAACGGACGTGATGGATTTGAGACTCGCCGTAGGGCAGCCTTTTTCGTATGAGCTCCTCCAAGCCGCTCCATACCCGCCTGGACATCCAACTTTGGGGCTGGTGTTTGGTGGTTGTTTGGAGGGCGTGACTTGTACTTGACCTGGTCATGGCATTAAGGGCCGGGTGGTCACCGTGGTTGCATGCTCTGCTAGGGTTCTTCTAGGTCAGGTTAAATCATGCGGCCAACTTGCGTGGTCATGATTGTTTCTGAGACTGATATGGACAGTCCAGATTCAAAATATGCTCAATCGAGCTAGTATAACACACCGAGAGTTGTAGTCTGTACGGGTATTTCGTGCATGCCTCATTAGTGACACTTGGAGATTTGTGTTACTCTGCTGAGAGCAAAACTCAGTCGTCATGCCGCACCAATAATGAGAGTTCACCGGGAACAACACAGAAATACAAGGCTGGTCATGCATTAATTAATAATGTTATAAATTCCACCGGGGGTATATGGGATTGTTGCTACATGCTCCATTTTAGGTGAATTAGTAAAGTGGAGAAGTATTCATCACTTATCGGTGGCTTTATCCTTTGCGGGGATGTCGGTAGCATAATTTTGGCTTTTACAATTTTAGCCTGAAATGAAAATCTACCATCAACATTAAGTCCCCTGCCTAGCGCATAATGATTACAATATTGTGGGGTAGGCATGAGATGGTGACAAATTTGTATAATGAAATGATTAGGCTAAAGCAAATATGCATTTACCGCATAGATAGATATCGTCGGAGTCTTTGTCTGAGTCAAGTCAAACTCGATTAGGGTTGTGGAGGAAGCGGGACTTGGTCGGTGAGCCGGTTCCCTTTGATTTCCTCTATTACATATCTGGACAGAGCTTGGACCGTTTCGGACTGGGTGCACTCCCTTTCATTATACTGGCTTCTCTCAAATATATCCAATAAGTGTTGTTAATTATTATCCCGACTATTAGCAGCCTTTATAGTGAAAAGTGAAGATTCCTTTTCTCCTTGGGATTACTCAAAGCTCGTGAAATATAAAAAAAATTCAAAGGACTCCTCCTATCGTTTTTCTATATTCCAGTGTATCACCGCGCTTTATCCGATCTTCCCATCGATGATGATAATATTTTTTTAACCATAACTTCTTCTTCTTCGCGGTTTATCATGGAAGCGGTTGGTGATGATCACTCAGAACTTCTCCAAAAAAGTTTCAAGTCAACAAGCCCGAGGAGGCTGGTGCACATGAGGAGGTAATGGCTAAAATTGATCTCCCACTACGCGGGTCGGTCGTGCTATATCTGAGGGATGTCCATTATGCACCTGCGTATTGCCAGGGGATGTATCTGTGCCCTTTCAGCTGTGATAGACATGGAGGAGCAATGGAGGCGCGATGAAGCATTGCGAGTACCAACGAGCGCAAGAGCTGAGAGGTTTGAAGCACGGTTAAAGAGGCGGAGGTTTCAACACAAATGACCTCTTGGTGAAGATAAATGTGATTATCCATTCCATAATGGCGTGATAGTCCTCGATTCTGACACAGACGAACCTGAGCATCTGAAAGAGACCAACACAATTCCCAACGCTGCCATGGTTTTTGAGGAAGATGTGGAAGCTGTCTCTGTTGATCTTTGTTGAGTCGGATAGCGTTCTTTGTAGAAATATCCAGAAGTGGAAGGCGAGGCGCATCCAGATGAAGAAGCAGTAGCGGTCCAAGATAGCGATGGTGTTGAAGTAGGCTCCAGTGGTGGCGGAGACACAACCAATTTTCTTGAGGACTAAATCTTCATGTTCTTTCTATTCTTTTTTTTGGGCTTTCTTGTGATTTGTGAACATTCTCCTTACACTCGGTGGCGGCTGAGTTTAAGGTCTTTTTTGCTTGCTTGATTGAATAAAGGTTTTACATTGTTTTTTTATGTAAATCTCTCAACATGGCTATATCAAATGTGACCATATGTTGTTCTTGTAAAATAGAGAATACCATGATGAAATACCACGGACCTGTCCATGCTCCTGACGCGAGATCTCCCTGGTCTTGCTGGGTAAATGGTGGTTTAGATTGACTCAGAATTTTGTGTCTTCCTTTAGAAGGTAAAGAAGTTCCTAGATGGAAATAATATTTCAATTAATTTTAAAATTAAAAGTTGGAACCCTAATTATGAACGCAAGTATCGCAATTATTTTTTGGAGGAATTACAAATATGGCATGAAAAGGTAATTGTAAAAGAAACACGCTGGAGGATATAGCACAGCGTTTTAAAGTGTGGAGGACGCTGGAAAGTGGTACCACAGCGTCTTAAGTTTGGTAGGGTTTGATCCATCGTGAGTGAATTGTTATGCCTTCCGGTTTATCGGGCGTTGATGAGCTTGCAATAGCGCCTAGGATAACTTCGCTACAGTGTTTGCTCATCCTCCCTTTCGGTAGGTGAGTCAGGTGGATTGGTCATTTTCACCATCATGCTCCCAACCTTGAATGCAGACGTCTTCGTCACCAGATCTCCAATTCTAAATGGGTTTGGCGTGCAGATACCCGGGACCTTGGCCTTAACATCTTTAACCAAGACAACCTCTAAGATCTTGATAAAACGTTTGAAGGTCCGGTTTCTCATTCACATCTCCTAGCCGGGGTTGGTTTGTTGGTTAGAGCCAGTCCCCTGGACTTATCAGAGTGAGGAGTGATTGGTTGCAATAAGGGTTACATGATAAGACTTAATTGAGCTCGGAACCTCTTAATGTATGTTGATGGGCTCTTTCCAGGAAGTTGTGTCACATTAGCAAGCTGCAGGTGCGGAAACGGACAGTCTTGATGGACGCATTTATGTGTCTATTTTAGTCTCAATTCTCTGTAATGTTAGTACTCGATTTTGCGCTTATTTTGGTATTTTATGTCTTTGTAGGTGTTTTTGGAGAAATAATCTTTTGCGGCGAAATTGGCTCGAAAAGTGGTTTTTGCGCTCGTGGGAGAAAGTTACTAAAGGCACCCAGAAGACGCACTACAGGCACCCCGGAAGTATGCTGCAGACTCCCAGAAAAGTCATAATTACACCTCAGAAGAATTCCTAAAGGGAACCCGAAAATGGATAAGGGGTACCCAAATTACTAAGGGGTAACCCCCATGGCATGTACTATTCACACCCCTACTCTGGTTAGGGGGCATCCCTTCTTCAACATTTCAAATATAGAATTTGGCGGGAAATATTCAAGCAGCGAGGCCAGGGTTTTGGGATTGGATTTTGGGGGATTTCGAAGTGACCCAATCGCTGAAATAGTTTTAATGGACTCGGAAGGGCTAAACAGTCATGTATGGGTCTCATATTGGATTAAGTTGGGCCGATTATTGATTAGAAGAAAACAGGAGGATAGTTTTCTCGGGAAGGTTTGGAAGCTTAATATGGAAGTTCCGATGAAAGAAAGGGAGGATATCTCTTCTCCGATTTGATTCCCTCCGTATCTTGGGATAGTTTGAACAACTCACAAAACCATAGGGACGTGTATAAGAGATAAAACAGAAATAATATCGTGACTTGCCGTGGAGGAGAAGAAGAGATTTTCTTGGTATTTTTCGCCCCTGTTTGATATAAATAGGGTGGTACGAGTTCTAGGAAGGAGGTAAGAGAGTTTGGGGTCGATTGGAGGCATAGAATCACACTTTGCAGAGGAGTTGCGGCAGCGGCGAAAGTGAAGAGGAAGAAGATAGGTTGCGGACGACACTTGAAGTGTCGTTACGAAGAACACGAAGAACAGACTCGCAAGCGGATTTAAATTCAGCGACAAAGATCTTAAATTCAACGGCCGTGTCAATCAACTATCATTTTCTTTCGGCGGTCTTAGAAACTTGTAATGCAGTAACGTTTGTAACACCATTACAGCGTTACAAATCTCTCATTTAATACAATATCTTCAATAAAAACACCTTTTGAGCCGTGTTTCTATCTTTTGGGTGCGTTTTGAGCATGCGGAGCTAAACCCCAACACTGGGATGACGGAGGAAGCCAAGTTCACAATTGTTTGGTAACTATAATTGGTTCTTATGACTTTTTGCATTGATTTTTAATCGATTTATGATATTTATTGATTATTTGTGATTTTGTTTGATAGTGTATGCTTAGTCTAAGAACTGTTGATGCACTATGCTTACGATTTGCATCTAATGCTTTATAAAATCTACTTTCGGCAAAGAAATAGAGTCTAGAAGAGAGCTAAAATTGATATGAATCATTGTATGAACCAATTGATTGTGAAGTTTGGTGGAATCCTGACTCCTAGTAACTCTCAACTTTGTTAAAATCTTTTCTTTGTTTCTAGTATCTTATTTAAGTAAGTCCTAAAATCAACAACTTCCCAAGTCCGAGCGAACGATACTCTACTTACCACTTCAAAACTACATCAGTTTTTGGCGCCGCCGATGCGGACTTGTAATTAGGTTTAGGTTTTAGGTTTTGCATTTTTTTTAGGTTTTGTATTTATTTTATTTTTATTTTTTTTAGATTATTCTTTTGTTCTATTTTACGTCTTTGGTATTTTTGTTTTTGTTGTGCAGGTTTTGCTTGAAACGGAAGTTGAAAGGTTGGACTTGCCATAAAAGGAGAAAGCCGAAGATTTTTTTTTTTTTTTTTGGACCTTTTATTTTTGTTAGTTTCTTTATTCCTTATTTTTGGACTTGTATATATTGTTTGTGTTTATTTTAGTACTTTATTTTTATAAAAAAAAAAAAAAAAACACTGCACACACCAATTGCATCTCGTCAAACTACCGAATTTAGGAAAACTAGTGGATTAGTAAGCCGAACTCCGTGCCTTGGGCCTTATGGGAGTTACCAAGTGAAAATCCACAAACCTCTACCTCGTACCTTTGGGTATATTTAGTCGTAGGTAACCCAAGCTTACCTAAATTAGTTAGCCCAAAGATTTGCATATGCACATTTTGTTGAATTCTTGTATGCCGTAACGTAAGAGAGACGCTCTGGACGGTTTATGCGTGAAAAACCTAGAAGTGATATTTTAGGAAACAAGAATCTCGACTACCTTAATCTAGAAAGTCCTATTTTTGGACGTTCTTCTCACTATAAGGAAAATATCCTCAATACTTCTATTTTTGCCAAAATGGTTGAGGAAAAGAATGATGAGGTCCCAGTAAAAACTCTTAGGGATCGTTTGAACCCGTCTAGGGTAGTGCGTGACCTGGTGTAGTTCTACCACTTCTACGGTCCAGTTTGATATAAGACCCGAGACTATTGGCATGCTACGTAAGTTTAGGGGGTTAGAGAATGAGAACCCGTATACCCACATAAGAGACTTTGAAATGATTTGTGACACAGTGAACTATCCGAATGTCTCCAGAGATGTGCTTAGGTTACGTTTGTTTCACTTCTCTCTCTATGATAAAGCCAAAGAGTGGTATCATTTTATTCCTTCTAAAACAATTACCACCCGGGGATGGTCTTGTAGAGGCATTTGTTGAGAAATTCTACCCACACCATAAGACTGCAGAATGTTGGTAGCCTATCCAAACCTTTAAGCTGAAAATTAGGTGAAAAACTTCATGATTATGTAGAAGGTTTAGTGAATTGTTATACCAGTGTCCACATCACGGCTTTGAAAAAGCCCACATGGCCCAAATTTTATATGAGGGCCTTGATAGTGAAACCCGTATGCAGGTAGAAACAATTAGTGGTGGAGAATTTACACATCAAGACCCAGATGAATGTTTCGACGAATTCATATTGTTAGCCAAGAAAACTAGGCAATGGGCTTCAATGAGAGAACCATAAATACCTAGAAATCCTATCCATAGGATCGATAGAGTTGATTATGGGTCGGATATTCTTAGGCGTCTAGAAGCCTTAGAAATGAATCAAGGGTCACACCAAGCTAGATACGAAGAGCAAGCCCATGCTCTTTATAACAACTCTAGGTTTGAAAACCGTCAGAGATTTGATCCATATTCTGATACCTATAACCCTGGTTGGAGAAACCACCCGAATTTCTCTTGGTCTAAGGGCCAGAGTCAAGGTCAGTCTAGTATTTCTCAGACTCTCCCGAGTTTTGGGTATACTAAGAACCATTTAGGGCCAGATCAATATCAGAACCTGTCGGATAAAAAAATCATGAGCTTAGAAGAGTCTCTGGCCATCTTATCTCATAACAATGCAGAGTTTAAGCAAACGGTTGAGAAAGGTTTACAGGAAAAACTCTCAGGCTATTTCAGAGCTAAAAAATCAGGTTAGTATAATTGCAGAGCTTTTGAGCGAAAGAGAGAGAGGCAAGTCACCCAGTCAACCACTACCCAACACTAGAGCAATTCATGAAGTATCCTCTAGAGAGAAAGAGTTCAATCATGTGAACTCTGTAACAACCCTAGGAGTGGTAAAATGGTAGACAATAAGGTAGCCATGCCTAATAGTGGACATACTGTAGATCCACCTTCTAGTTCCCAGTCTAGTTCCCAAGATGAGCCCCAGAAGGAGCCATTAACTGAAGAGACTGATAAAATTTCTGGTGATGTCAATGTGGTTCCTAATAGGTCTCATTTTGTGCCCAGAGCCCCATACCCACAATTGTTAGTTCCAACTAAGAGAGAGTCGACACATAAATATTCCTTTATTAGAAGCAATTAGGCAAATGCCTGCTTATGCCAAGTTTCTTAAGGATCTTTGTACTCGAAAGCGTAAGCTTAATGTCCATAAGAAAGCCTTTTTATCTGGTCAAGTAAGTTCAATCATTCTCAACCAAACAGCCCCTAAGTATAAAGACCCCGGATGCCCCACCATATATTGTACGATTGGTAATCACATGGTTGATAAAGCATTGCTTGACTTAGGATCCAGTGTTAACCTACTCTCGTACCATGTGTACACCCAGCTAGGTCTTGGTGAGTTGAAACCGACTAAAATGACCCTACAACTTAGGCGATAGGTCCACAAAGTCCCTCGTGGTGTTATAGAGGATGTACTTACTGAGGTTGATAAATTTATTTATCCAAAGGGATTTTGTTATTCTAGACACTCAACCTGTTCAGACCCTAGTGCTCAAATCGGTGATTTTAGGTCGCCCATTTTTAGCCACATCTAATGCTATAATCAACCGTAGGACCGGCTTATGAATATATCCTTTGGTAATATGACTACCGAACTAAATGTCTTTAATGTTAATAGACAACCTTCATGGCTTGGAGGAAGTGAATATGATTAGCACTTTAGTTCAGATTTAATTCAGATAATTGGGAAGACACTTTATTTGGTGATTCCTTAGATGAATTTGATGAGACAATTCTCTTAAGTCGGTTAGGTGACCAAACCGTTGAACTGAAGAAGCTCTCGAGTACTTTAAAGACTCTACAGGACCACAAATTCAAGCCATAGTGCTAGGCCTTACGGAGAGTAATGTTGACCCTAAGTTTGGGGGTAGTGCTCTAGAAGAAGCTCTTGAGTATTTTAAAGACTCCGAGGATCCTAAATTAAAGCTATAGTTACAGGTCTTTCTGAAAATACGGATTACCCTAAGTTTGGGGGTAGTGATGGTCAAATATCCCTAGTAGAAGTCCCTAACTTGGGAATCGAGCCTAGTATACATGAGGTATTACCTGAGTCTCTTTCGACTCCTCAACCTGACCCTCCTGATACTGACCAAGAGGAAATCCAAAGAACTAGAAACCCATAGTTCGAAAAATCTGCTTTGTCAAGACACTCATATGAAGCCCAAGTGGGCACCACAAAAACCCATTGTCTTGCAGAAACTTTGGATGAGGATGTGCTTTGTCTATTAATTTTTCTGATTTGGTGCATTTGTCTTATAATTGTGGCAATTTTATTTGATTTTGTTGACCCACAGTTGTTTCGACTATTGATATATGATTTAAAAGGTAATTAGCCATTTTGTGGTATTTGACGTCTGGTCAAGACTTTAAATTTAGCACTTCTTGGGAGGTAACCCATGCTCATGCAACACGGTAATATCTTTCCTTAACTCTTTTGCTTCAAATGGCAACCAGCTTTCTCCTTGTTCATGCTTTTAATTTTATCTTTAGAACATTGAGGACAATGTTAGATTTACGTTTGGGGGTGTGGGAGAACTTTTCGATTTGCAATAAATAAACTCCAGAGCCTAGAAATTTGTGTTTATTAAGGATAGCACTAACCAATCTAAGTGGATGGAAGCATTTTGGTTGTAGGAGTTGAGGAACCAATCCATTAGATGGAAACATCTAAAGAGTCTATTCATAAAAGCACGTAGCTCGGTGTTAGAAATAACATGATAGTTTCACCATATTCGTTGAGTCCTTTTCACTTCTCGTTTTTATTTTGTTTTGTTTTTAAACTATGTTTCTCTAAGTGATTCGGTGGGGCTCACGATTCAAGTTGTTACCAATGCTGTGGTGAATTAGAGTGATTGAGATACCAAAAAAAAAAAAAAAGATGAAGAAAGTGAAAAAGAAAAGAAAAAAAAGTATTATGAAAAAAAAAAAAAAAAAAAAAAAAAAAAAAAAAAAAAGAAAGTGAGACCGACCATCCGACCAACCTAATAAATTAAATAAAGTCACCACCTGAACCCTTGTATATGCCAACTTGTGTTGACCTAGAGTTAGGATTATTGACCATTGGTTCCCTTGTATATGCCAAACTGTTGATATTAGTCGACTAGTATCTCGATCCATTGGATAGGTTCATTTTGGCGAGGCCTTCGTACGTATATGGAAACACCACTCACTTAGTAAACATCAAAACCATCTACGCTTTCTCTATATCCATCTTCTTAATCTATCCATGTGATTTGTTGACTCTTGATATTGATGTCCATAAGTGAGACTATCTCGAGTAGAGCTCGTGACTTATATATGAATTTTAGTATGCTTGAATGCAAACTCGTGTACATCAATTGGAATTTCGCATCGTGTACTTCCTCTTGTAGTCAATAAGTATGCCAACCAAGGAGATTCTTTAGTGCCTTCCAAGGTTCTCACAAGCGTAGATAGCTAGGGTCCTGAGTAAAGGTTTTGTGGGTATATCTCTTGTAAACCCTCCCGAGACTATAACTCGGCCACTAGGGCCACCTAGGGTTTAAAGGCTTATTGCATACGCTAAATGCAATCGACGATGCCCGCGACAAATGAGTTAGGATTTTATTTTATTTTGTAGATTTGATTTGCTCGGGACTAGCAAATAATAAGTTTGGGGGTATTTGACGCATTTATGTGTCTATTTTAGTCTCAATTCTCTGAAATGTTAGTACTCTATTTTGCGCTTATTTTGGTATTTTATATCTTTGTAGGTGTTTTTGGAGAAATAAGCTTTTGCGGCGAAATTGGCTCGAAAAGTGGTTTTTGCGCTCGTGGGAGAAAGTTACTAAAGGCACCTGCAAGACGCACTACGGGCACCCCTAAGTATCTTTAAAGACTCCCCAGAAAAGTCATAATTACACCTCAGAAGAATTGCTAAAGGGAACCCGAAAATGGATAAGGGGTACCCAAATTACTAAGGGGTAACCCCCAGGGCATGTACTATTCACACCCCTACTCTGGTTAGGGGGCATCCCTTCTTCAACATTTCAAATGTAGAATTTGGCGGGAAATATTCAAGCAGCGAGGCCAGTTTTGGGATTGGATTTTTGGGGGATTTCGGAAGTGACTCAATCGCTAGAAATAGTTTTAATGGACTCGTAAGGGCTTAACAGGTCATGTATGGGTCTCATATTGGATTAAGTTGGGCCCAATTATTGATTTGAAGAAAACAGGGAGGATAGTTTTCTCGGGAAGGTTTGGAAGCTTAATATGGAAGTTCCGATGAAAGAAAGGGGGATATCTCTTCTCTGATTTGATTCCTCCTCGTATCTTGGGATAGTTTGAACAACTCACAACAACCATAGACGTGTATAAGAGATAAAACAGGAAATAATATCGTGACTTGCCGTGGAGGAGAAGAAGAGATTTTCTACTTACCACTTCAAAACTACATCAAGTCTTCAGGTCCAGACGGCTTGTTAGAGATCCTTTCAAGTGTCGTAGCTGGTAGAGGGAAAACTCCCAGTGTTGTAGAACTTCGCTTGCGTTAGGCGTCTCCCAATTTAACTTCAAGATCGATGTATCCATAGGCATTTCCAAGTTCCCCCTCTCGATTCTTAATCACAAATGGGTCAAGCGAGTGGCTTCCCACTTCGCTTTGAAATCCTCACGGCTTGCCTTTCAAAGTATTGATGAAGTGATGATGTTGAATTCTGAGGTCGTATCAATCAATGTGCTATCGAACTCTATATCCTTCAAAAGAGTGATGGTTAAGAGTCCCCGCTTCCCTTGCTTGCATCTTCCAAGAAAGACCGAGGTTTCGATACCGTTCCTTTTCTAGATACAAACGCCCGCTCGAGACAACGCTTAAGGGCTCGCAAATATGTCTTGACGCTGCGCCTTGGAGAAATATAAGATCTCTCACAAACTCTCCATCATAGATTGTACCGTCTTGCGAACGTAATCCCCGTAAACCATGCATAGCTTCCGATAGGGAGAGGATCTCTATGAACACCTTCGTTTCCAATGCTGGAGTTATCCCGCCTCTATCTTTTCTCCAATATTTTGTTTCACTGCTTGCGATTCTTGGTCTGATGATGGACAAACCTATGGTAGCTGCAAGTATCACACGGGGTCCGCCATGTCTTTCTCAAATTGGGGTCGTATGATAGGAGGAAGCTTGATAACATCGTCTTGAATCCGTGCCTCAAGAGTTCCATTATTTCACTCATGGGGAATGGGAAGCCCGCATCTTCTAAGCCAGTGCAGAGTCTTGCCCGCTCCCTTTTGAGAAGAAGTCGTGTGTCTTTGGAGCCGCACGCTTGGGGTTGTTCCGTTCTTTGTCAACTTTCATTTTTCCTCCTTCTCCTATCACGCCACGTAAGGACCTGTTGTATTGCTTATTTGTGAAACGCCCGTTCCTCGACTCTTACGTGGATCTTCGTTTCGAATAACCCCGCTTTCTCTAGAAACGCTGAGGCGGCCATGTGGCTAAACGCTGGCGCTACCATGGAGTTCGAGAACGTCGAAGCCCAGCATTCTCTAGTAAAGCGACGTATATGGGTATCATCCCATTGATGCACATCTCCACCAACTGACGTTCAGTGACGTTCGGATCATGACAATCTAGTGCTTGAGTTCTGAACCTCTTAACGAAGTCGTTCGGATGCTCGTTGTTCCGCTGAGAGACTCTCCCTAGATTTGAAAAGGTGATCTGCTCAGATACGAAGAAATACTTCCTGTAGAAAGCACTGACCATCTCGCCCCAATTGGATATGTTGTTAGGTGCGATGTTGTTGTACCAGGTGTACGCCCTTCCCGTAAGTGACTTCGAGAACTCTTTCAGGCGGAGAACATGATTGTACTCATGCTCCCCCAAGGATTCCAAAAATCGAGAGATGTGTTCACGAGCGTTACCAGCACCATCGTAAAGGGAGAACTGAGTAGAGGTGTATCCTCTTGGAAGAGGGATTCGTTGCACATCTTGAGGGTACGGCGATCGATGTTTGTGTGCATCCATCGATTTCCTTTGCCTCTGTTTTTTGAGAAGTCGTTTCAGTCCTCACGTGTAATGAAGTTGGATGGCCGGTCCCTTTCCTTGGGCGTTCAGAGCAACACCTAGCTTCATCACTCATGTGGGTCCGAGTGGAAACGCCCGATCCGGTGTTGAAGGCATCCCTTGTTGGATCCAAGGGTTGCCGTGAATCTTGTGGCAATCGTTCAGTTAAAGTTTTGAGGAAAGTGAGTACCTCTTTCTGAGTTGCAACCGTATCCGTTTGAGTCTTAGCAAGAACTTCCTGCCTCTCCATCAAGTCTGCGATGGTAATGGGAGATGGTCCTCCTCTTGTCCCTCCGTATCCTCGTCCTGATGAAGAAATAAAAGTTGTTGTTCTGGTGATTGACGGAGGTGTTACACTTGAGGAGATGTCGGGATTCGTGGCTGCTCTAGATTTGGTGATAGGAGGCGTTACACTTACTAGAACATCCCCTGCTCCGCTGGCGTTGGTGGTAGAAGAGACGGCTCCATGAGATGTATTGATCACAGTAGCTCCACTGACAGGTACATCAATACCAAGAGTGTTATCCGCACTAGCTCCATCGAATTGATTGCCGATCCCGACCTAAGTTCTACCATCTTGAAAACATTGATGATTGAATTAAATCTAAGATCTACCCTTCAAATTGTCAAAATTGAATTAGATTTTGAAGGAATTGACTTTACAACCGAGAGATTAACCTCCCACTATGGTCACCAATTGTTTATGGGTGAAAACTATTTCTGTACGGCTTTGGTAATTTGGGGCGTGGATGAGAAATGAATCTAAACCCTAAACAAATGCACCGCACGGAGTGCTTGTGATTCGAGAAATAACCACAACTGGCCTAAACCAAGAAATGGCCGTTCCAGACTTGCTTCGGTCACAAAGTGAAGGAGATGGGGTTGATCATAGGGAGGGAAGCGAAGAAGGTGTTGAGATTATAGAGGTGTTGGCTGTTTTATGACTTGTATCAAAAAGATGAACTGGCTTGCAGGATGTAAGCTATCAGTTCCAGTGTTTGAATACGATTGTATCAACACTTGGTTTTCTGTCTTGTTCTCTCTTGTGGAAATATGGAGGAGAACCTATTTATACAAGTCATGAAGCCTAACCCACGTCTCTCATGGGAAGTGGAGTGATGGAGTAAGTGGAGTTGTGTGTTAGTGTCACACGACCCGCCCGCCACTTCTCCCGTCCATGACTTCGACACGTTCTGTGATGGCGCATTGTGCGGCTCGTACGCCGTAAACCGCCGCACCAATACCCCAAAGTAGTATCCCCCAATTTGTGACATGACTGATGTCTCGATCGTGTGGATCGTGGGACCCACAGGAAATAGCATGTAATGCTGGATTAAATAACTAAGTTATTTAGGAAGTCGATATTTATGAGATATCGTGTGTATTCTATGCAGGTAACGCATCGAATATATTCAAAGATGTGAAGCATCATTGCTTTTTTAAGGCTTAACGGAGTAAGTCACGAATTTAAGCGTCTTAAACTAGCATCATGTCCATCCATCTTCGAGTGTTCGTTTGGAGGCTATACATGCAAGCTCTGATTTGGCCGATCACCTCATGTGGAAGAGTGGTGGACGGTGATCGTGGTGATGCCTTGTTGGTCGCTTCACTCCTAACCAGGGCTGCTTAACCAAGCTGGTAGAGTTGGACGGACGAGATGATCTGTGACGCTCATCTGCGACCGTTGATGAAGTTTTAGGGTTTTAAAGAGGTGCGCAAGCATCACTCTTCGACTTGGTCGAATCCAAGCATGGGAGACGTTTTTTGACAGACCGACCGGCATGCGTGTAGACGTCTTGCCGTTGTACACGTCTGTACCTCATTGTCCCATGAAAGTGTGATCTAAACCATTCAATTTGTCCAGTAAAGAGGAGCGGCTGAGATTGATTTGTGGTAGAAATCCCATGCCGCAAGGGAGTTGAAGACCGCACATCATGCCTACTTCGGGCCCGCGTTTCGAGACGTCCAACAATGGTTGGACTTGGTCGATCAGTCAGGCGTGTTGATGGGCCCACGGTGATCATGTTGACATGCTCGACCCTTTGAATATACATCTACACCCTCCATCTATGTCTACGAAGATGGATGGTCGTGATTGATTTGCGACACATGTGATATGCCGCAAACCCTAATTAGGGTTTCATGTCCACGCTACTTTGGCTGGACAAATTGGCAAGCTACGCTCCTCTTTTGGGGAGGCCGACCATGTGGGACCCATATTGGACCGATGGTGATCACTCCAATACCTGTCTGATGGCTAGGGGTTTGATCTAAGCCATCCAAACATGCCGGTGAAGTTGGATAGTCGATATCGATTTAAGACCCTTAGTGGAATTTCCTGTGACCCATAAAGCATCACGCCGGCCGAACTTTGGGCGAGCGTTTGCTCCTCCCTGGCTAGGTCGTGAGATGGTCGGCTATGCGGGTAGAAAGGGGGCCCGTGTGTGTACATAACGGTGCTTGTCCGACCGGGAATGGGGCGATCTGCGTCGTCCAATCGCGCGGCCAAGATGAACGTACGTGATGGATTTCTGGACGCCGTAGGCAAAGCCTCTTTGTTCGTATGAGCTCCTCCAAGCCGCTCCATACCAGCCGACATCCAACTTCAGCCGGTGTTTGGTGGTTGTTTGGAGGGCGTGACTTGTACTTGACCGGCCATGGCATTAAGGGCCCGCCGGGTGGTCATTGTTGTGGTTGCCTCGTCTCGCTAGGTTCGTCTAGGATGGTTAAATCATGCGGCCAACTTGCGTGGTCATGATTGTTTCGAGACGATATGGACAAATTCGATTCAAAATATGCTCAATCGGGCTAGTAAAACACACCGATAGATGTATGCTAAATCGGGATAGTATAACACACCGAGAGTTGTAGCCTGACCGGTATTTCGTGCATGCCTCATTAGTGACACTTGGAAATTCGTGTTACTCGCCGAGAGCAACACTCCGGTCGTCATGCCGCACTAATAATGAGAGTTCTGTAGGAACAACACATGAAATACAAGGCTAGTCATGCAGTAATTAATAATGCTATATATTCACAGAATGGGATTGTTGCTACATGCTCCATTCTTGGTGAATTAGTGAAGTGGAGAAGTATTCATCACTTATTAGTGGCTTTATCCTTTTAGGATGTCAAATAAGATAATTTTGGCTTTTACAATTTTAGCCTTAAATGAAAATCCACCATCAACACTCTACAGATCATGGGAGAGGCTAAAATGTCACATAGCATGCAATCAAATTAAAGATGAGACGAAGACTGAATTTGGTAAATATACCTAGTTGATCTGGAGAACACAGCTACA
>JAJJWW010001200.1:0-70979 GCA_023531295.1 Papaver armeniacum | reverse complement strand
TTTTATCAAACACCATCTACATTCTCAATCCAAAAACACCGAGGTTCTCATTACAACTAGCTAATCTATGCAGAGTTGGGGAAGAACAAGAAACCCTAATTTTGAATTTCTCTCAATTTTTTCTCCAAAACAACAGAATCACCACCATCAATTCTTGTGTTCAACTCAAACCCTAATTGCAGTTTTTGCATTATCGGTACCACCCTAATTCCTCTCGATCTCCTTTACAGATTCATTAAAAAAACTACTTGAATCAAACTCGATCTCTCTTCACCAACTGCAACTCATCATCACAATCACCTTTCTCTAACTCTTCTTACACAACACCGACCCAAATCATCACCTTCTCCTCAATTGGTTCATCCTTGTATTTGTGAGTTCAAGAAATTGAAAAACTGAAATTCGGAAAACTGAAATATAAACCCTTAAAATCGAAACTAGAAGATTCACAGATGAAACCATAAAATCGATAAAGTAAAATTAAAACAAATTGATTCACAGCTGAAACCCTAGAAATCAAAATCTCTAAAATCGCAAAATCTCTAAAGCCTAAAAACTGAAACGAAAAGCTTATGCGAAGGAAACCTGGTTGATTTTAGTGGTTTTAGATTGAACGAGACGAAAGAGAGATGAAGTTATTCAGATCTGTGGAGAGGAGACGAAGTTCTGTGGCTGGAGGAAAAAAAAAGAGAAGGAAAGTCGATAAGGAAGGAATATATGATGGATTTGGCTTGAGGGTGGAAAAAAAGAAAAGAACTCTTGACCAAAGTTTGACTGGGGCGTGTTTATCAACTCTAGTGTTTCGACCAAGCAAGTGGTTCGCACGCTTGAACTGAGCGCAGTTGCAATTCGCAACCTTGCACGTGAGGTTGCAAAATTCGCAACGGCATCCCTCTGTTGCGAAAAAATTAACAAATGGGATTCGCAACCGACCTAGTGCCGTTGCAAATCTTAGTTACGAATCCCTTAAAATGGTGTAGTGAAACAGAAGAGCCAAAGCAACAATAAAAGGGTAGTAGCGACATGCGAAAGTGCTACATCTATATTACTAAAGAAGATGCCTGCAAAGTGTGAAGATCCGGGTGGATTCAAAATGCCAATTACTATTGGTAACTGACGATTTGAGCATGCTCTACTTGATTTAGGAGCATCCATAAATGTTATGTCAGTCGATGTTTATAAATCTTTGAATCTTGGACCTTTGAAAGAGGCAAAGATTACTATTCAATTGGCGAACAAGTCCAATATATATCCGAAGGGAGTTGTGGAGGACGTGTTAGTTCAAGTGAATCAGTTAATCTTTCCGGTTGATTTTTACATTGTGGATATGCAAAATGGAGATAATTGTTCGTCTACTTCGTTACTTCTTGGGAGACCGTTTATGAAAACAACAAAATACGAAGATTGATGTGGACAATGGTGCACTCACTATGGAATTTGATAAGGAGATCATTCGCTTCAACATATTTGAGGCCATGTGTTATCCTAGTGATGTGCACTCCGCTTTCTCTACTGATGTTATTGATTCGTTAGCACAACAAATGTTTGATTTGAGCAATGAAGATGAACTTGTAGTTGTGTTGCGAAATAGCATTGATTTGGACGTTCATGGGAAACCGAATTTGGACGTCGACTTAGTCAAAGAGCTAGTAGAGATGTGTGGTGCTTTAACAACATTACAAGAAGCTCAAACGGGTAATATCTCTTATATTTATTTACCCGTAACTAATGAGGTTCCTTTACCTTCTATTGTGCAGGCACCTAAGCTAGAATTGGAGCCTCTTCCTGATCACTTAAAGTATGCTTACTTAGGTGATAAAGAGGATCTTCCGGTGATTGTTGCAAAGAACCCCACTGCCATACAAGAAGAACGTCTACTTTGGGTTCTAAAGGAGCACAAAAGGACCATTGGTTAAACTATTGCTGACATCAAAGGCATTTGTCCATCAATGTGCATGCATAGAATCCTTATGGAAGATGATAGTAATCCAGTACGTGATGCTTAGCGCAGGATTAACCCCCCAATGATGGAGGTCGTAAAGAAAGGCATTAGTCCATCAATGTGCATAATTCACATGATTTTAGTGTTGATTCCTTGCTTGTTTTAGTTATATTTCTTGCATATTATCCTTGTATTACTCTTGTTTTCTCTTATTTATGTTTTATTAGGTGAATCATTCAAAAGAAGTGAAATGGAACTAAATTGTGCAATAAAAGAAGTTAGCTACAAGAAGAGAAGGGCCAAAGACCAAGTGGAACTCGTTCGAATCCATGATTTCTTACTATCACCTTGAAGAGGACGAAAATACGAAGCCAACGACGAAAGAATATATGGAGTTATTCCGATATCGTATGAAGAAATTACAAGCGTTTGAAGCGAGTCAAAGTTGTGAAATTTTGCAAAGGCACAATATTAATAAAGGCACCCGATTACATTACTCTGGGCAGCCGCAGTACAAGAAACTGAACTGTCAGTTCTCTAGAACTGATAGTTAAACATACTATTAAAGGCACCGTACTGGATTACTCGGGGCACACCATCTTCCCCATGCAACTTGCGGCCAACAGTGGATGTTGTTGATGATCGAAAGAGCTGTAGTTGGTTATCACTGGTGATGGATATGAGACTCGTAGGTTCATGGTAGTAGAATGATGGCAGAGTGTACGAAGAAAGTCAGTGATGGAGTTTCATAGAGTTTGAGTAATGGAAGTTGATCGTGATGATGGAAGTTGGTTACTGTGACATGAGATGAATGGGTATTGCTCGACTGGATGGAGAAGTTTGTGTCCGTATGAGTTGAACCCGAGGGTAAGATTGTTGCTGCTACAAATCATGACAGGGAAGAATGGTTGAAATACGTTGCAGACAGAGTTTGATGGAAGGTGCAGTTCGAGTACATCTCAGTAATGGAATAGAGCAGGATATGGCTAACGGGATAATACAGGAGGAAGAAGTTGCTGCTGTGATATCCGAGTGAAGATGAAATGGAAGTGTTGCTTGAGATGGTGAGTGTTGTAGTAACAGATCCGGGCTTGAGGGTGTGCAGGGTGTGCGACCGCACAGGGCCCAGCTCTGTCGAGGGCCTTTTCCTCCGTAATTTATTTTCAAAAAAAAATAAAATAAAAATAAAATAAAATCTTCTTTGTCTTCAAAGAGACTCCTCCGTAAGCACAAATGTTTATTTCAAAAAAAAAAAAAAAAAAAAATTTTTTGTCTTCAAAGAGATTCGAACTCCTGAACTAAAACTAATAATCCAGGTAGTGTTAATTAATGCATCATCCACCGAGGTAGTCTCTTCATTGTCTTTTATTCTAGTCGCGTTTTGTATTTATGGTATTATTATTACCTCCCAAGACCTTAGATATCATTAAGTTTTTCTTGCGTATTCTTATTCCTACAAGTGTATATCAACAAATAAAAGGTTTCATTTGAATTTTTATTTTTATTTTTAAAAATATGCGTTAATAAACCAATTTAGTGTAAAAAAAAATTCTAGCAAATTCATCTATGAAAAGAACATTGACGTTTTTTTTTTTTACAATTGTTATAAAATGTTTGACACTATAAAAGGCCCTCCGAAAAAAATTCGCACAGGGCCCTTCTAGACACAGGACCGGCTCTGTGTAGTAAGATGATAGGATGCAGAGAAGAGTATCAGTAAAACAAGGTTTATTGGCAGTGAAGGAGGAGATCGAGACTAAGTGATGCTGTGGTATCCAAAGGGAAGAAAGAGCGGAGCTCGTGGACTGTGGGCAGTGATAGTCAAAGATATAGAGTATTAGAACTTTGGCTCGAGATGGGGGAAGGAAGTGGTGATTTTCATGGTGATGTGATGAAGAGTTTGGGTAGCTGTTGGTGGAGTTAGAGAAGCCGAGAAACTAAAACTTACAAGAGAGTTTACGGCTAGAAAGTTTCAGCCGTAAAACTGAAGAGAAAGTAAGGGAAACATCCAGGAAAACTTACGTATGGGAAGTCCTGGCAGTCATTGAAGAGAAGATTTGCGATGAAAAGTTACAAGAAAACTTACGTATGGAATAATCTGGCCGTAATAAGAGAAGAAATAAGCTGTCAGTCTCCTGAATCTGACAAGCTAAATGAAGCTGAGAATTTGGATTGGACTGGGCTTTAGTTCTTGCGAAGCCCATGAAAGCTGGTGGACGTGAGTTTGGTTCTTTATACACAACTCTATGGCAGCGACTTATTTTGGGATTTCGGCTAGTTTTGGCAACTTCATTGACCGGGATACGGGTGCAGCAATAACTTGGAGACCTATATAAGAGACTCTTAATATTTTTGAAGGATATCTTTTTAATATTTTATCAAGCCATTGGAGAGGAGAACTCAAGATAAGAAAAGCTAGGGTTTGGAGCTATTTCCATCACCGTAACTATTTATTTACCATTTTATCATATGAAACTCATGGGTTTTGTTAGTACCATGAGTAGCTAAACTTCTTAGTGATTGGGGATGAATTTTAAGTTCTAATACATGATTTGATTCAACATATACATCTATTTTAATTCTTCACATGGTTATTGATTGTTTTTACTATAACTAATATTATATTATGATTGATTGATAAATTGTTTAGGTGGCCAACTGAACTAGTTTATTAGTTAACCTAATGCTAGAAGAGAATTAGGATATCCATAATTGTTGAATAATTCTCTACAAAAGTAGAAATTGTGAAACCTTGCAGAGGGATTCTGTGGAGCAATCTCAAGTAAAAACAACACTAGAAAGTGAACCTTGCGCTAAGAGTTCAACTACTAGGATTGACCTAAATTCACAAAATATAAAACATTCGACCAAATTACACTTAGAGTGCGCTACTTCTAGGTGGTTTAGAGAATAGAATCTGGCATTTGAGCGCTTCGGTGTCCGGTGACTTAAGGAATTTTGAGGATAGCACTGCGCTAGCTGCTTTCCTATGGTTGGGAATAATCTGTGATTTACAAAGAATGGATGGATATACTACTTTGATGAATGTTTAGTAACGAAGAAGGATTCCCTGATCATATTTCTCTCCATTGCTTGCAATCTTAATTATTTTTAATTGCTTTGATTTTACTTTAAATCTAAAAAAAAATCCCCCTTGTGACATTTTTGACAACTAAAACTCCCTGCTCTTCGGGGGAACGAACCTTATTTACTGCTATATTATTCATTAGTAAAGTAGAAGATAATTGAATTAATTTTAGCATCTACGACAGGCATCAACAATGTTTGTGGGATTGTCCTTCATAAGTTGGTCACATAATGCAGGCAGTAATGAATACACTTCCTCATAACTACCCATAATTTTCCCATTACATAGATGATAAGTATTCCAAGCAGTATAATATGAAATATCAACCTTGTGATTCTTTTTTATCTCAGTAATAAAGTCCCTGGGCTTGTAGTTTGGATGTTCTTTGAAACATTCAAGCATCACCTTGCATACCCATCTTGCATTAGCCAATGGATGCTTGAGACCATTAATTGACTCACAAGTGTGAATGAAATGACCTGAAAATTCAAACAACACACACAAACATTAGTTAGTTCACAAGTTACATTAAACATACAAAACTGGACAAGTTACATTAAAGAATATAGAAGTGGACAAGTTACATTAAAGAATTACTAACCTTTTTGCATTCAAATGTTTACTTATCAGAAAGTACAACGCAATAAACTCTCCATGGACAAGTCTCATCTTTGCATTTGTAGTCTTGCTGTTTTTTTTTTTGTTTCTCACTTGAACCATGCAATAGTTCTTTGTTAAGAGCAAGACCCTTTAAATAGTCCCTACAATGTTCTTTACTCAACCATTTCTTCCCAACAAATAGTTTCTCCACAACCTTTTGATCTTCAGACAATATGTGATCTCCATCTATGTTGTCAGTTTTTAAAACATACTCCTTGAATTCTTCATTTGACCCTAGTGTTGCTTGAATTTGACAAATTATGTTGATCTCTTCATCATCGTCAATCTCAGGTTCATAGATAAGTTTTTCATCATCACTTTCATTGGGTTCATCAGGTATGTCATCCACATTTATTGTCTCATTTGCTGAGGTGCTTTCATTGTAGATACATGCAAATAAATCTTCATCATCTAACTGTGACATACCTTCATTAGGGTCAACTACAGTAGATGCTTGACTTTCTGATGTGCTTGACTCAACTTCAATGTACTTTGTAGAAGTTTTCTTTGGGTCCAAAATGGGAAGAAAATCCAAGTCCTCTTCAGGTCTATAATCATGAATCTTTTCCATGTTAGGATGCTCAGCCCTTGCACTTTTTCCAACAACATAACCACCTTTAGTAGGATAGTATCTCAATAAGTCATTCATTGTACTACATGCATTTAAATACACACAACCACCAAAATTAGAACCTTACCAAGTACCAAACACAAATTGTAATAAATAAACTATCTGTTGTGAAACTGATCAAATCATCAAAAGTATCAAAAGGAAGTAATAAACTATCTGTTGTTAAACTATTTGCTACCCTATGATCTGACATATAACTTCTATTTTGGAACCAAAAAGATACAATTTCCCTTCAAAGGGAACTGATATAGAACCCCACAATGTCAGTAGTTTCTTTAGCCTCTTAAAGCTTGAGTGATTCTCTGCCTTGTTCAGTAATTTGTCTTACTTATGTATGTAATATGAGTGATGATATGATTAATGTGCTCTATACAAGCAAGCTAACCAACACATTGACATAAGAGAGAAGCATAATAATACATCTAAAGAAATCAGGAACAGAGGCACAAAAACAAGGACAATTGAGAACTAAATTGGAACATGACATTACACGCACAAATAAACATAGGAAATCAAGTACACCACTGAAATTTCTTTTTTACCATTAGTATTGATGCAACTAATGGGGATTGCAGTAAAATAACAAGTAATGTACTGTATTTCCTTGGACATATTCAAGGCTAAAAATTTATTGGCTACTTAACCCAAGATTTTTCTTTACTTTTTAATTTTTTCTTTAAGACTCTCACCCATCACTAAATTAATATTGGTGAAATTGGAGGTTTAAACATCTCAACCACACACACCAACTTTCCTAAACAGTTGACATACAATTATGCACTCTATAAACCATCGCTAAGACCACAATAACTCTCACCCATCACTAAATTAACTATACTTTGTACCAATTTTTAACATAAAGTACCACCCGGCAAAAGTAAAGAAGGAATCAAAAACAAAACCTAAAAAAATTCTGGAAAAGAACAATCCATAAAAGACAAAGGAGAAAACAAAATTGACCCATTAAATTACTATTTCTGCAAAGAATATCACTCAAATGTGTATCACTAAAACCAAAGAAAAAAAACCCACAAAATAATTAAGCAATTACATAATTTTTTTTTTACTTACCCGTACTGAAACACCAACTTTAGCTCCAAAATCTTATAGATCGACAATAACAAGACAAGATTCAACTAAAATCAACCATTTCCACACACTTAGACGATGAATTTTTGTCACTAACCCTAGAAAAAAAATTCGCCTCTTCAGTCGCACTAAGAAAGAAGAGAAAGCAGAGAAACCTTAGATAGAAAACGTTATTTCTGTTTGGTGAGGAAAACACGATTCTTCTAGTCACACAAGTTTTCAATCTCAGCCGTTAATTTTTGAGTTATTAGGATGCATACACGTGTCAAATGGAATGGCTTGGTTAGTAAATAAACCGAAGTCTTATATTTATTTAGTCAATTCAGTATTTAACTAACTTCTGTAACTGTCAACGCGGTCAACGACGGTCTCGTGACCCCAACTCTAATTAAAAAAATTTCGTGACCCAAACGCAAAGCTGGTCACTTTTATGTGACCCAAAGTCAAAATAACCCTAAAATCAAAGTCAAAGCCTAAACCTAACCACAACGAAAAAACGACAGTAAACAAGAAAAAAAAGAGAGCAGGGTTTCCTATTTTTTCTGTTCTTCCTCACTTCTCTTCCATCGTCTCTTCTTCCTTTTCTTCCATTTTTTTTGAACTTAGCCAATAATGACTTCAATTGGGTAAGAATTGAAAACCCCAATCTTTTCTTTTAATTTTTGATTGCATGAGTAGGTCAGATTTAATTATATTAGGGATTGAGAAATTAGTTTCAGAACTAAATACAGTTAGGAAACTAATATTTCTCAACCGTAAACCAATTCTATGGTTGAGAATATATGAATTCCCAATCAGTAGGAATTTTTATGTTTGGAAAAATATGAACTCCCAACCGTATATAGCTTTTACGGTTAGAAAATCTAACCATATGTTCTTTTCAAAAAGAAAAGAAAAAAAAATCCAACCGTAAATTACCCTGATTTTATCTACGGTTGGAAAAAAAATATGAATTCCCAACCGTATGTTATATTTACGATAAGGTTTCCCAATCTTAATTAGTCTAATCTATCTAATCATTACGAATAACTAATCGAGGGCATTTTAGTCATTAAAATAAATAGTAGGATAAATGGTTTTGTTGATTACTATTTCATAACCCAATCTTGTCCTCTTGCGAGCTCTCAAAAAAAGAAAAACTTGAAGCCCCAATAATAAGCTTCTAGAATTATACAGAATTTTGATATATAGTCTACGTTTTAAGATTTTTATCACTTTTATTGCGTAACTAATATTGGGGGTGGTGGGTGCACTTTTCTAAGCGCCATATATCATTTTCGATTTCTAAAACATAACCTATCCCTAATTCTTTTCTCCTCCTTCACGTTCTCTTTTCCTACTAACACTGAACCGTTGAAAACCCTATCGATACACTCAAATTTTTTTAATCAAATAACGACAGGATATACAACCTACTCCTACACCATCACTAAGAAGATATGAATCCTGTCATACTCATTGTTTATGTACCAAAAGTACAAGACGATTCCCAAGGCATCGATCATCAGTTAGTCAAGGTTATTTTATAAATCCAAACTTGGGTTTTTATTTTCCTTTGTCTTTGTAAGTGGTAATCCATTTGGGTTTTTTTTCACTGGGATCAGACATGTTTATTACCTTTAAAATAGTATATTACTATTATCGATCTTCTGAAACTTAAATATTTTATGTGATGTTAGGTCCAGTGATGTGGTATCTGTTAATACATAAACTTTGGTTCCAGGGAACAATGTACTGTAGAAGTACTTTCTTTAGGTTCGAGGATCAAAATTGTAAAAAACAAGCTTAAGCCAAGATAATATCCTGTTAGAGCATTGCTGATCGCTGTCGTAGGCGTAAAAAATAATTTACACTTTCTTACTACTCAAAATATATAATGAAGCAAGGGCAAGAAAGGATCGTTCCCACAGAGAGGACTAAGGTTGTCAAATTGTTTCGGTTTCCTATAAATAACACCGGGGGTTTTCTGATTTTTATATAATAAACTAAATAAAAGCAAGCAATAAAGGTAAACAAATCAAATCAAGGATGAGAAAGTATTGGTTATGGATTTCGTCTTCAATCACAAACATGTTTTCAAGACAATAACTAGAATTGATATTTTAATCTCAACTTTTATCAAAGGCCCTAGAAAACCTTGATCGCAAGAATATCCCGCTAATCTCCTCTTGTCATCAACAAACACATTAAAAGATGCGAATATGAATTCTATCTAAAAGAACAACCAAACGTGTAAAAGCACTAATCAAGTTTAATTCCCTAGATGCATTAGGTTCTATGAAATCAGGCCAATCAAAGCAATCGAACGTGTAAAAGCACTAATCCGATTTAACAAAGGTTATGACTCACATGTGACTACTAGGATGTATCACTACAAGCAATAATCACAATTATGCTACTTGTAATCAGGAATCTATCACTTTTGCGTATAATAAATCCTAATCTAGCAATAGAGAGGAAAACAAACTCAATCGATTCGCGACTCGATCAAACAAGCATTCAAATCATGTAACAATATTAATAGTAAATCATAATCGATAATATGGAGACAAAACTAATTTATCATATTAAAACCCATATTTGGAAATCCAACTTATTCCATAACCAATAATAAAAACTAGGTACTCATATTCTTGGACTTCATAACAAGAAGGAAGAGAAAACCTATCATGTTTCTAAACCCTAGAAAACCAAAAGTAGAGGCAAAGATAAAAGAGCCCTCCTAAAATAGAACCCTAAAGAGCTTATATAGCCTCTCTTGTTGTGTGAATTGGCTTTTCCAAAAGTCTCGACCAAGCCTGACCTACTAACTCACGTTCCAGCCCACTAGGCAGCCACAACCCAGTCAATACAGGCCCATATAAAGTTCACTAAGCCTGTCAACTCGGCCTAACTCACTGAGTCAACTCAGTCATCATCGATTCAGCCAGAGTTTTGTCTGTTCTGGCATTTTTTCTCATCCAAAATTCAGGCGTTCCATAGCTCCATCCATGCACAGTCATTCAATCAAGCATAACCCCTAACATTCATCTATTCAGCCCTTCAAACACTCCTGCAGTTCAATCATTTGCAGATTCATTACCACCTAGTCCATCAGCATCACTTGCACTACAGTTCAGCTCGAACCATTTGCAATTCAGACCCATCTTTGTTTTAAGCATACTTCTTCTCAAGCATCTCATCTCTGCAGCTGAACTCCACAACCTTCATCCTTTGTAGTTCACCAATTTTTCCATGTCTGCGGCATCATCTCTTGCCATTCCTGCAATCGCCTTAAGCTCGTCTTGCACCTGCAATTTCATTCCTTCATTCGAGCCATTCCTGCAATGCACAATTCGACACACAACACCAATAACTCCATCTCTTTGTTCTCAGCTGCTTCCACTGCCACTCCCATCACTTCTTATCAGCACCAACAACACAAGCAATTACCCTTCTGCAATATCGGTGCAACCAACTCCTAAAAAGCCCTTACAGCTTATTTCATTGTATCTCAATCTTCTCAACCTATCCATAACAACCACCACAAGTTCTAGTACCCAGAATCCATAAAAGCAGCACCTGCAGTTCGTCTCAACTGAACATCAACAGCTCCATCGATTCGAACCCTTGTTCTGCACCACCTTGTATCACCAGGTTATCTGAGTCTAGAATTCAATAGCCCCCAACATCCATTCCTGCAATTGCAACTTCATCTCGTCTCAACTCCTGCACTTCAACTTCGACCACATCCCTGCAATGCATAGCTTAACCGCAGACAATACTCTTGCAGCCAACCAACACCATCTGCAACTGCATAAACCAACTCCATCTCTGCCTATCAGCTACAACTCTGACTATACCATATATCTCAGCTCAAACAGCTTCCTGAATTCCTCCTTGCTAGCACTATAACCATCATAAGCCTTCACTTCTCTATCTCACAGACCAATCAACCACCATACTACACTTTAGCTGCAACTTGAATCATACACAATCAACACCAACCCATTTTGAATCACCGTTGAACTCCTACAATTGCAATTCCATGATTTTCTTCGATCTTCCTCTTCCATGTACTTGAATCAGAATAAACCCATCTCGTATTGCTTCTGCGGCAGCAAAAATCACTCACCATACTCTTCCATCATCCCTGTACTTCTTTGAAATTCCATGGAATGATCTCAAACATCCACTGCAATCTAATTTCATGACCTAACTTCAATTTCTTAGGCCAAATCTTCAATTCATCCATAACCCATCTCTCCTGGTTCAATTTCCTCTTTAAAAGCAACAAGTTCGTCTCCTCATTCTCTTCAGAAACCCTATTTCCTCTTCAATCTCATCCTGCTTCCCCTTTCACAAAACTGATTGAAGCACAACAACATCATCTTCTCCTGTGTTCCTTCCTTAAACACAGCTTCCATTAATCATCGTTAGACTCAATTCAGAGAACAACCCATGCTGTCAATTCTTCCCAGCTTCAACGTTTCTTCAATCTCTATTCACCTGAGCCCATTAAACCAATATCTCCTCAATTCTCGATTCAAAACCCTTATGTAATCTTGTCTTCACCATCTCCCTGAATTTCTCTCTTCATTTTACCATCAACAGATCCATTTCTTCTGCTTGCCGCCAGCCACCGCCCTGGTTATTGTAACGAAGAAAAGAGAAAGACTAGTTCACTAGACCTAGCTTGTGGGTTAATGAGGATAAATGGATTAAGACGCCCCACTCAATGGTTAAGGGCTAACCAACTCATCATGACTTGTCGGTTTCAGAGAACCGACACCCTAATTCTCTGTTCAACTGTCAGTTCTGGAAGACTGACAGATTAATTTCCTGCATAACTCCTCTTGCACCACCTAGCCTGCTCTAAACATCGCATGTGAATTGAGCTTTTCGCTCCAAATGGCTAATTTATCCTTCTTTGGCCTCAAATGACTCCATTGCACCTAATAAACTCAAACTCAAACATAAGATACATAATTCACAAGAAAAATAGCAAAGAAAGCATAAAAAATAGATAAATATCAAGGTGTTTTAGACACCTATCAAATTCCCCCACACTTAGACTTTGCTAGTCCTCGAGCAAATCAAACAAAATAATTCTAAAGCATACATACAACTCCGTCTCGTCAAGGCTACGGTCACACTTAGCACGTATAATAAGCCTTTAAACCCCTAGGTGTCCCTAGTGGACGAGTTATAGTCTCGTGAGGGATTACTAGAGATATACCCAGAAAACCTATTTTCCAACTTACTAGTTCTCCGTAATGATAGCATCCAACGCACTAAGAAGACATAGAGATTCTGCACACTAGTCATAAGAAGTTAGACACGTATATGAACACAATCTCATCCTTAAAAGTTGAGAGAGAAATAACCATCCCTTATCGAAAGAAATTCGGGTTCGGAGTGATCGAAAGTCTCGACTCTGCCTCACAAGAAAGGGTTTTATGAAGTTGCTCTCAATAATAAATAACTTTTTATGGGTCACACATGTGTCCAGGTAGGAATGAAGAGAGAATCCTGCGACACGTTGAATGGTAGGAAGGCATAACCCTCCGAATCGTTTTGAAAACCCACATCTTTTATCATTTTTGAAAACTCATTTTTCTGACGATCTCTAAGAAAGGAAATTAACCACTTAACAAAGGTGAGAATATGCTTACTTACCTCGTTATCCGTTCGGCGTGCAGCTAGGACCACTCTCACAGCATCCATAGAAACGTCTTCGGTCTTCAATCGGTGTCTTCATCTTCGTCTTCGGTCTTCAACTCTCGATGATGAAATCTTGAACTTCGTAGAATCTTGACAATGTAACTCTTTTCCTCAAATTTCTTATTGCTTGAAACTTCATTGTAGATATTCCTTCTTCCATTGGCTTTATTAAAAGAACAAAACTAAAAACGAACTATACAAACCCAAAATATGAATTTTTTTCTTGTTTTTTTTTTTTTTTTTTTCTTTTCATTTTTTTTTAATATGAGACAAGAAAAATAAAACAAATACAAAATGAAAACAAAACGAAACAAAACAATGAACCTAAAGAAATTTCTCTTGTTTTTTTTTTTTTTTTTTTTTTTTTTTTTTTTTTTTTTTTTTTTTTTTTGAGACAAGAAAAATAAACACAAACTGAATATGAAAATAAAAATAAAAAATGCAAGTACAAAGGCCATGGTGTAAGTACTTTACCGCTTAATTCTTCACAACTTGTATGTCTCGATATCATAAACTTCTTGAACTCTCATCTTGATAATCCTCGCTCTTATACAATAGTCTTCAACTTATAAAAATTCTGCTCCTTATCTTGTTGCTTTACTTGAATCTGAAATCTGCTCATTTTTTGTATTGTTGCTTGTAAACCTTGAACGTCTTCAACTTTCCTTCAAATTTGTGATGCTCCTCTTGTTGATGATGATTGTGTTTCTATGGACCTGTTGGTGTAGAGAGAGATAAAGTGGATGGTGCTAACTGCGAACAAGATTACAAGTGGTATGTAAGTTAGCAATTCGATGTCACCATCATGATTGATAAAAATAGCACTCAAGAGATCAAAATAGTGCTTCTATTGGTGGGAGGTTGGGCAGCTCACCATTCTGCCTTGAATTTACGTACGGTGATACACACTCTAAAAGCACATATTTAGACAGGTACAAAGAATTGAAGGTCGGTGCCTCACATTATGTAACATGGGTAGTCTCCACTATAGGGGACCACTACTCTACTACCGAATTCAGTCTGCACCTTATTTGCCACTGGGATGGTTAAATCCAACTTTAACTCTCATACAAGTAAGAAACCCGATCATGTTCTCTGTCATCTCTAAGTTCAGTCACTCTTATGAGATTCTCGATGTAATCTTAGCGACATGTATACTATGAGACTCTAAACTAACTACAAGTTGGAGTTTTTTTTATTCACTATTTACACAAAAGTTGAAAATTTTGAAAAATTTACAATGCAAATGCTTAACCACTCCCCCACACTTAAACTTTACATTTTCCTCAATGTAAATTGAATCGTCCAAAGAAAGTCAAGGTGGGAAATCATATAACAATATGCGAGAAGAAAAAGTAAAAACAAGAAAAGAAAAATTAAAAGATAAGAGATACAAAACCTATGGGTTGCCTCCCATGTAGTGCTTGGTTTAAAGTCGTCAGCCCGACTTGCAAGATCGATTCCCCATACACCAATAACCTGAAAAGTTGAGGATCCGTCCATAGAACCTGTTTTGCAAACACTAGCTTCACACAAATATTAGTAATATAAAACAGAAATGAAGCTATTAACCGATAAAAGCTTCCCCCACACTTATTCTCGTCCACACTTGGAAGTGTATAAAGAATATAGAAGTCGGGTACTTCCACGGTTTCTTGTTCCAAAACCTGCATAATATGAGAATCAAGTATCTCTAATGGAGGATATCGAGAAACAAAGTCATTCAACAATATTCTCGAAGCACATACATTCAAACCAACAAGAGGTAAAGGATAAGAAACAATAGGCAACGGGTTAGACAAACCTTGCACAATCTCTTGTATCACGGAATCCTCTTCATCCTTGAAAAACCTCTTGTATATCATGGTTCTCTATCAAACCTTGCAACCATTCTTAAATCCGTTTGCTTCTGCCTTAACCAAAGTTTCGACATAAACATCATCATTACAATCATATGAAATATCAATTGGGTCTTCCACAATAGTGGTCATAACGGTCTCATTCTCGACACACTCCTTTTTGTTGTAAGGCACATACTCTTTTGCGGATCCAAATTTCACTATGAGGAATTTTTTTACAACACTCAAAAATGCATCATCCTCAATCTCCACCATTTGAATAGGCTCTTGATCATTATTAAGATCAATGCTTGAGTTATCTACAGAAGTGTCATCATAGTCCTCTTCGTCTTCATCTTGATCCCAAAAAGATTCTGTGGTACACCTTTGGGAAATGTCACCATGAATTGGTTCAAGCGATGTATCTTCATAATCATCCTTTCATAGTTAACATAAGATTGGTTGTCACTGAATTTAGTGTTGCTAGTCTCAAACTCATCCTTTTGAATAGGTGAATGATCATTATTAAGATCAAGAGTTGAGTTAACTACACAATTATCAACGAAAGTGCCCAAGGATTGGCCTTTTTCAACATTAGCATCAATCAAATATTCATCACAAACCATATGCACATTAGAATTATCCATATCTTCCTTGCATTGATCAATGCCTCTTCGCAATCTAGCAATACCTTCAAGAAGTTCTTGGAGTTGCTCGTCTGTAGTCTCTTTTGCTTTTTGAAATTCTTCTTGTAAAAAGTTGGAAACTTTGTCTAGAAAGTTAGAGACCTTTTGTTCACGAGCATAAGAATCCTCCCATCCTTGTGGTTGTTCACACACATACCCGACATAAGGTTGTTGAGGAAAACCATAAGATTCCATGGAATATTGGTCATAACCAATGAATTGGTTTTGATTATACCCATGGAATTGGTAGTTGTCATATTGTTGAGATTGTTGAAAACCGTATCCATTCATGAAATATGCTCCTTCCATGAGAAACAAGTACCTGAAATAAGATCTCATACCAAGGTTAAAAACCAAAAATAATAAAAATAAAACAAAAACTAAAAACAAAACAAAACAAAAAATAAGAAACCAAAAACAAGTGACAACCGCTGCCTCCCCGGCAACGGCGCTAAAATTTGATCGCTGTCGTAGGCATCAAAAATAATTTACACTTTCTTACTACTCAAAATATATAATGAAGCAAGGGAAAGAAAGGATCGTTCCCACATAGAGGAATAAGGTTGTCAAATTGTTTCGGTTTCCTATAAATAACACCGGGGGTTTTCTGATTTTTATATAATAAACTAAATAAAAGAAAACAATAAAGGTAAACAAATCAAATCAAGGATGAGAAAGTATTGGTTATGGATTTCGTCTTCAATCACAAACATGTTTTCAACAGAATAACTAGAATTGATATTTTAATCTCAACTTCTATCAAAGGCCCTAGAATACATTGATCGCAAGAATATCCCGCTAATCTCCTCTTGTCATCAACAAACACATTAAAAGATGCGAATATGAATTCTATCTAAAAGAACAACCAAACATGTAAAAGCACTAATCAAGTTTGATTCCCTAGATGCATTAGGTTCTATGAAATCATTGTAATCAAAGCAATCGAACGTGTAAAAGCACTAATCCGATTTAACAAAGGTTATGACTCACATGTGACTACTAGGATGTATCACTACAAGCAATAATCACAATTATGCTACTTGTAATCAGGAATCTATCACTTTTGCGTATAATAAATCCTAATCTAGCAATAAAGATGAAAACAAACTCAATCGATTCGCGACTCGATCAAACAAGCATTCAAATCATGTAACAATATTAATAGTAAATCATAATCGATAATATGGAGACAAAACTAATTTATCATATTAAAACCCATATTTGGAAATCCAACTTATTCCATAACCAATAATAAAAACTAGGTACTCATATTCATGGAGTTCATAACAAGAAGGAAGAAAAACCTATCATGTTTCTAAACCCTAGAAAACCAAAAGTAGAGGCAAAGATAAAAGAGCCCCCCTAAAATAGAACCCTAGAGAGCTTATATAGCCTCTCTTGTTGTGTGAATTGGCTTTTCCAAAAGTCTCGACCAAGCCTGACCTACTAACTCACGTTCCGGCCCACTAGGTAGCCACATCCCAGTCAATACAGGCCCATATAAAGTTCATTAAGCTTTGTCAACTCAGGCCTAACTTTCTGAGTCAACTCGGTCATCATCGATTCAGCCACGATTACATACATTACGGCATATTTTCTCAGCCAAAATTCAGGCCATTCCATAGCTCCATCCCTGCACAGTCATTCAATCAAGCATAACCCCTAACATTCATCTATTCAGCCCTTCAAACACTCCTGCAGTTCAATCATTTGCAGCTTCATTACCACCTAGTCCATCAGCATCACTTGCACTACAGTTCAGCTCGAACCATTTGCAATTCAGACCCATCTATGTTTTAAGCATGCTTCTGCTCAAGCATCTCATCTCTGCAGCTGAACTCCACAGCCTTCATCCTTTGTAGTTCACCCATTTTTCCATGTCTGCGGCAGCATCTCTTGCCATTCCTGCAATCGCCTTAAGCTCGTCTTCACCTGCAATTTCATTCCTTCATTCGAGCCATTCCTGCAATGCACAATTCGACACACACCACCAATAACTCCATCTCTTTGTTCTCAACTGCTTCCACTGCCACTCCCATCACTTCTTATCAGCACCAACAGCACAAGCAATTACCCTTCTGCAATCTCGGTGCCACCAACTCCTAAACAGCCCTTACAGCTTACTTCCTTGTATCTCAATCTTCTCAACCTATCCATAACAACCACCACAAGTTCTAGTACCCAGAATCCATAAAGCGGCACTGCAGTTAAATCTCAACCGAACATCAACGACTCCATCGATTCGAACCCTTGTTACGCACCACCTTGTATCACCGGGTTATCTCGAGTCTAGAATTCAATAGCCCCCAACATCCATTCCCCGCAATTGCAACTTCATCTCGTCTCAACTCCCCGCACTTCAACTTCGACCACATCCCCGCAATGCATAGCTTGACCATGAGACAATAATCTTGCGACCAACCAACACCAGGTGCAAATCTGCATAAACCAGCTCCATCTCTGCCTATCAGCTACAACTCTGACTATACCATATATCTCAGCTCAAACAGCTTCCTGAATTCCTCCTTTCCAGCACTATAACCATCATAAGCCTTCACTTCTCTATCTCACAGACCAATCAACCACCATACTGCACTTCAGCTTCAACTTGAATCATACACAATCAACACCAACCCATTCTGAATCACCGTTGAACTCCTACAATTGCAATTCCATGATTTTCTTCGATCTTCCTCTTCCTGTACTTGAATCAGAACAAACCCATCTCGTATTGCTTCTGCGGCAGCAAAAATCACTCACCATACTCTTCCATCATCCCTGTACTTCTTTGAAATTCCATGGCATGAGCTCAAACATCCACTGCAATCTAATTTCATGACCTAACTTCAATTTCTTAGGCCAAATCTTCAATTCATCCATAACCCATCTTTCCTGGTTCAATTTCCTCTTTAGCAGCAACAAATTCTTCTCCTCCTTCTCTTCAGAAACCCTATTTCCTCTTCAATCTCATCCTGCTTCCCCTTTCACAAAACTGATTGAAGCACATCAACATCATCTTCTCCTGTGTTCCTTCCTTAAACACAGCTTCCATTAATCATCGTTAGACTTAATTCAGAGAACAACCCATGCTGTCAATTCTTCCCAGCTTCAACGTTTCTTCAATCTCCATTCACCTGAGCCCATTAAACCAATATCTCCTCAATTCTCGATTCAAAACCCTTCTGTAATCTTGTCTTCACCATCTCCCTGAATTTCTCTCTTCATTTTACCATCAACAGATCCATTTCTTCTGCTTGCCGCCAGCCACCGCCCTGGTTATTGTAACGAAGAAAAGAGAAAGACTGGTTCACTCGACCTAGCTTGTGGGTTAAAGAGGATAAATGGATTAAGACGCCCCACTCAATGGTTAAGGGCTAACCAACTCATCATGACTTGTCGGTTTCAGAGAACCGACACCCTAATTCTCTGTTCAACCGTCGATTACGAAGAGACTGCCAGTTAATTTCTGCATAACTCCTCTTGCACCACCTAGCCTGCTCTAAACATCGCATGTGAATTGAGATTTTCACTCCAAATGGCTAATTTATCCTTCTTTGGCCTCAAATGACTCCATTGCACCTAATAAACTCAAACTCAAACATAAGATACATAATTCACAAGAAAAATAGCAAAGAAAGCATAAACAATAGATAAATATCAAGGTGTTTTAGACACCTATCAATTGCTTAGTTGAACCCACCAAGCGTTGGTATGTCAAGTTTGATTGTCATATTTTAGTATCAAAACTCATCTAGAGTCGCTTGATTAAATACTAGAGTCAACTTCATTTAGGTTAGACTAGAAAGTCTAGGAATGTTAAGACGTACAAGTATTACTCTGAAGACCTGAAGATGTGAAAAAGTAACGACTACAACGAGGACATCATCCTTTCACTTGGTAATATTAACTTGATATCGTTTTCATTCCTAATGTATCTTTCAAATCATATTATATTGAAAACATAACATGCGAAGTTGTACATATATAATACTCTAGTGGTTAGACTTGGTCATAACATTATGATAAAAGTGTCAAGGAAATTATTGAATTATGAAGTATAAACGCTTATCTTTTGGAACTTGGTAAATATGATATCAACATAATCTTTGTATTTAGTTACTTGATTATGTGTAACATATAGGTATGATTTCACCATAGGAAATAATATTTTATAACATTTGTTTAAAGGAAGTACATATATGAACTTTTTCATAATCGAAAGGAATCATGAATAACCGTTCATAGCCTATATTGTGTAACATGTTGTAATCGATCCCAAGCTACTTTGTGAAACATGGTGCAACCGGTCACAAGCTACATTGGGAAGTTAGTTAATCGGTCACAAGCTACCTTTTGGAAGTAAGATGTAATTGATCACGAGGCTAATTTGGGAAGTTAGTTGTATGTAATCTGTCATAAATTTTTTTGGGAACCAAGGTGTAGCCGATCACAAGATAACTCTGGAAGTAAGGTGTAACCGATCACAAGCTACCTATGAGAAGCAAGGTGTAACCGGTCACAACCTAGTTTGGGAAGCATGGTATAACCGATCACAACTTACATTGTGGTTTAGTACAACCGATCCCAATGAGCAAAACTGAGTTTCCAATATTCACATATCTCTTTATGTTTTGTATGAACCTTGGAAGTAGGGTTTGCTGAGAAACTTCTATATGTGGACATATTTGAACATGTACATAACTCTTATCATTAATTGTTTAAAAAATTTCCTTGATACTCAAGGTGATCCCATACCGAAAAATTGAATATCATTTAATTATGATTTTCATAATATATGTTTTAATTACCAACAATTAAGGCATATCCTCTGAAAACTATTATTAGTTAATGTGCTAGACTAATAATAGAAGTTTTCTATGAGAGTTTTCAGAAATATGGTTTGGTAATTAACTGGAGATAGGAAAACCGAAATTAGGTACTTTAATGTTAATATCTTGAGAATATTTTCGGTTTTGTATTTTCCTTGTTGTCCAAAGTACCTTGGTCTATAAATATTTGAGTTTGCATTTCTTGCAAACTATCCTAAGAGCCAGGAGAACTTCATTCTTGTTGTTTCCAGTGGAGCCGTATATCCGGAGAGGAAAGTACCATAATTAGGCGAAATCTCTTACGACCGCTCGTTTAAAGATTTCTGTGGGATCAAGAAGCTCTACGAGTACCGTTGGTGGGAAACTAGATAATTGCATTGTTATTTTAGTTTTCGATTATTTATTTGATTGACTAACGGTTGTTGAAACTTTGATTGCACCTAGTTTGTTTATTCTTGAGAACCTTCTCTTCTGATATAAGGCTCACTCAAACAAGATCAAAGTATCGATAGGATCTTTAGAAATATTTTCGGATCCAAAGATATCTTGTGATAATCCATTGTTAACAGACTCTGTTCTGTGTGTGATTGATCACAAGAGGATTAAAGTTTTGTTGTGCAATTTATTATTGAAGACAAACGAAGATCTGAAGACGACGAAGTTTTTCTTATTCTCGTATCTTATGAATTGTGTGCACAAACCTTGATTGGCTGGGATCCAACTAGAATCGTTTTTATCTTTGATAGACTTGATTGTCTAGTTGCGTGAGATCGACATCACCTTATAGTTACTCTTTGAGTTCTATATTGATTGATTACAAATCTAGAATTTGGTTATTTCGGTAATCAAAGTTTAGGTTGATCTAACCATACAAAGGAGTTTATTAGTTTAAATGGAAGAGCATTTGTCAACGACTCATAATATCTTATCACCAAGATTGAATAAAGTAGTTACCAAAAATATTTATCCTTTACTGTTTGGAATACGATCAAAGGATTGGTGATCCACGTGCGTGACTCTAGAATTAGAAGGCGCGGGGATACTAAGGAAACTAAGTAGCTAAGGGTAGTTTACTTGGTCTCAACTATACGAAGTTAGTACTAGATTTTGTATATCGGTTTAATTAAGAGAGTATTCAAAATTGGACTAGGTCTGGGGTTTTTACTGCATTTGCGGTTTTCTCTTTAACAAAATCTTTCCGTGTCATTTACTTTGTTTTCCGCATTATAATTGTTATTATAATTAATTAAATTACACAGTAAGTTAATCCCATTACTTGATTTTGATCATAATAGTCAATCGGTTATTACCGTAACTATTGTCAAGTAAATATCTTGTTGTCGTATTGTTTCGACCTCATCTATAAATAATCACACAAGGTATAAGACTTAAGTTGTATTGTATTGACTCTGTCCATAGACGATCACTTAAGAAACCAGACTTACTATAAGAAAATGAGTCTGTTGCCGCACTCCTTTGCCACACATCCATATATGATACGGCAATACGTGACTTTTAGCCTCATTGCAAAAACGGTGTGGCATTAAGTAAGACCTTTTTCCACGTCCATGAAAAGTTGAGGCAAAAGTTCAGTTCTTTCCTCACACGATTTAGTGGTGCGGCAACAAGTATAGGTCTTGACACGTAGATGTGGCAAAAAGTATCAATAATAGTAATAAAGTTTTTGAACATGAAAATATATTTTCAAATTGGGGTACATTATTTATATGTCCCTAATTTTGAAACCCAATAAATATACTTTTTAATTACCTTATCCATTTAAAATTAGATTACCTTAATACCCTCACCCATATAATGTTTTTCTTTTATTTCAAAATGGAACAAATTTCTTCCTCTACCACTTCACCACCACCACTAGCACCACCACCAACATTCAACTACCATTCCACCACCACCGTTCAACAACCACCACCTACCAACCGCCGCCACCACTAATATTCCACCACCACTCCTTCACCACCACCATTACACCACCATCAATCCTCCACCACCACTAATTCATCGCCGCTACTACCACTAGTCTGTCGCCGCCGCCACCACAGCCACCGTCATCGCCGCCACCACTGGTTCAGATATTTTTGTATCAACAACAATAGTTGATCCAAATAAAAATAGAACCAACAGTAGAAGTTGATCCATTTTGGGGATCAACAACGGTAGTTGATCCAAACAGTAGAAGTTGATCCAATTTAGTGGATCAACAATGGTAGTTGATCCACCAAAATTGGATCAACAATGAAAGTTGATCCATGTAAATGGAGTGAACTTGGCGTGAGTCGAACACGCATCATCTGACATTGAGTCAGTCATGCTACCATCGCACCACAAGTTCATCATTGGAATAAATTTACATGATTTAAATTACAAGTATGATGATACTTATCCAAGGAAATATTGTCAACAGTAGGAGTTGAAAGGATCAACAACAGTAATTGATCCCATAAATAATTGGGTCAAGAATAGGAGTTTATCCCATAAATGGATCAACAACCGTAGTTGATCCCATAAAAAATTAGGTCAACAATAGCAGTTGATCCCGTAAAAACTGAAGTAAGTAGGTTTACTGAAAGGACAATTGCTATACATGGAACACCATCAACAAATGCAACCAAAATCACACCCAATCTCCACCACAATCATAGTCAAGCTCCACCACCAACATCACAACAAACATCCAGAACCACAATCACAGTTTTAGAAAAATAAGAATTTAATCATATACAAAACCCACAAACTCTATAATCACAATTAAACCACTATCATTCTACCGCAATTTCATCATCCCAACCTCACCACCAGAAAGTTAAACAAGAAAAAGAAGATAAACACTACAATCGTAACAATCCCATTTTATCACCAATTTGAAAATTAATAGAACTTGAATTTCTAAAAGAAAAAAACAAATCATACCTGCACCATCAAATCATATTACAGGTAGAAAAAGAACAAATCATACCTCCTTCGCCACCGCCACCGCCACCACCACCATCATCATCATCTTGCGCTTCAATAATTCAAACAAGTTCACCTTTATAATTACTAGAAAACAAAGCCTAAAATTAAATCCCGATATCAAAACAAAACCTAAAATTAAAACTCGATCTCTTTGAATCTAATTTTAAAAATTAATGTTCATCATCATCAGAAGAAGAAGGATCTCTGAATATGAACCGTCTGTTATTAATAATATTTTTCGATTGAATCCTGAATTTATAGGCGGCGGCGAAGAAGAAGCAAAGATGGTGGTGATGATGGTTGGAGAGAGAAAGAGAAGAGAGATGGGTTTTTCCGTTGTGATAAAGTGAGAAGTCGATTTGTATAAGCAAGGTATTTGTGGGATTGTAAAATCATATTCTTTTTAAAGATGGAGGAATATAAATATTGTTGATAGGGATAATTGTGAGGAACCATCATAAGCAGGGACAATAGTTCAATTTCCACATTTTTTATTTTGATTTTTGGGTAGTTAAATTAGGAAAGAAACGAAAAGATCTTGTTTTACGTGGATGACGTGCCTCCCTAGCGGAGAAACCCAAGTCCACTACATCCTTGATCCTCGACAACCAAAACCCCATTACCTCTTCTTTTCTTTTAAATATGCAACTTAAACCAGAACTTAATTTTTTTTTTCTTCATAAGCAGCACCCAATCAATTCTCAAGCCTGTTTTGTGTAAACCAATTAATTTTTTCTCCATCAATCAGAGCCTGCAACTCCATCTTTATCGAAACCCTAGAAAATGAACTCCTTATCCAATAATCTTCTTGAAAAAATTCGTCGTTCTCAAAGCCCTAGAATTTTGATCTCTTGAAACCCCTGGCAAACAAACACAGATCTTTTTCACTCAGTTTATGGTATTTCTGGTTTGATTTTCGCAACATCTTATACTGCTACTGTTAGTGGTTGTAATCAAGGTAATCCATAATTGGTGTTTTGGTTTTATCTGTTGATGATTTTGTGCTTAACAACATTGTTAATCTTGTTGCGAAATTAGGGTTTTGGTGTTTATTTTTTTGACATTGTTTTTGCTTTTCCCCTAATATTATTTTTGTGATAAATTAGGTATGAGATCTGAAATAGGGCTTTGCCTTTGATTTTTTTGCTCAAGGCCATTGTCAAACCACTGTGAGATTGAAGAATCGGATGTCAACTTGAGAAGTAACAGGGGAAATAAGGTAAATCAATCTGTTACAGATAGTAGTCCATAGGTTGGTTTTCAATAACACTGATTTTTTTCATTTCATTATATTCTAGTGTACTAGATTTTTGGAAGCTGTGTAATGTTACTCCCTGTTTTGGTAGATTTGATTGTTCATCCTTCTGTTTGTCATTTGAACTTTCTTATGATTGTAAATTGAAGGAGAAATCTATTTGCATTCGTCCATATCCGAATGCCTCTAGACAAGTGATCCGTCGAGCAAGTAGCTGCTTGATAATCTATTGTTCTATTGATTCCTTGCAAATAATTATGAGTATTGGTTTTCTTTAGTGAACAATTACTTTGTGGAAACTATCCTCATTTCTCTCAGACTCGGTAGAATATATGAATTACAGATAATCGATTTGTGCAATAATATAAATTTACACTTACTGTACTTCCCAAAAGTTGAAACTAGCTCAACGACAAAAGTTGATCAGGCCTAACCAGTACTTAATCAACAATTAAAAGAATTTAGGAAACCAAAATTCGTTGTACATAATGTTGATTGGTGCATTTAGATATCCAAACGAACACAATGAATGACGTTAACTTATTGTATGTATTAGTGAATACTGGATCTGTAATGGTTTTATGTTTAAGTACAAGAAAGGGTTAACGGTTTTCATGAACATGATTTCTTTACAGGAGCGTAGAGGTTTCTCTTAATGGTTCTTTTCCTTTTCTATTTGTTGCATTAGCTTGTCTATAAAATGTAAGAGACTAAGGATTAATGCAATTGGTATTTTTTCGAGTGGTCATTGAGCTTATAAAGGCCACTTTGCTGTTTGTACAGGAGATCAATAATTGGAAAGAAAAGCTACCCTCAACGCAAAGCTGAATTGTTATGGTATGTGCACACATAGGTTAGTCTTTACAATCACTTTTCATTTTGCAGCTTCAGAGTTATTCAAGATTCACTATTTGGTCTTTGATTCAACTGTGTATGGTTGAGATTTATCTGATATTTGTTTGTGTAAGAAAGTACAAAACCTGGTCAAAAATAGGAATACCATATGATAGTAGACACCTGATAGTCCTACAACATGTTTCTTCTTCTTTAAAGTTACGTGATCTTGGAATACTCTTGAAAAGTAGGGATTTGCTTCTTTACCTATTACAATTATCCGAACAAAATCATTAGGTGACCATTTTTCTTTATCTACTAGCTTGAGAGGAAATTGAGTTTTAACTTAAAAAAGAAGGGATGATTCTCTTCCGATTCAAGCTTTCATAATTAGGCATGTTGATTCTCTTCCATATCCCGATGTTTTTGGATTGTGGTGTTTATTTAGCAGTAACGCGGCTTAGGAATGGACTGCTGGTGTGGATTAAGCACATAATAGGTCTAGTTTGAAGTATAAAGTTTCACCACTTCAGCGTCGGGTTAATATTAATCATTAAGTTCTGATATTGTTTAAATTTTGTTTGTTAGTTTTTTTTTTCATTTTAAAGCTAGATTCACTATACTTGTAACACATTTTCTTTTAAATGAAATCTGAATTCTTTGTTTTGAATATTTTTCTGTGTATGTGGAATGCATGATTTGTGAAAATTATCGTACGGTGATTGGATTGGATTATACAGTGATTTTTCAAAATCTTCCTACCAGCAATTTATTGCAAAATTTATTAGCTTTTTAGCAGCAGCAATTGTTGCGGAAAAAGAGTTAGAATTGAAAATTGATTATAAAAAATAAAATTTTGCTTCACGTTACTACCTCACCATTTGGTGTGGAAAAAGAATTTAAAAATAAAATAAAATTATAAAAAGATAAAAAGAAAAAATAGAAAATACCTTCTTGCCTCATGATATTGCCTCACAGTTTGGTGTTGCAAAATACCCACCTTTTGCTGGGGTACATTGAAGGTGTGGCAATAACTTCTTGTCACACAGGCTGTTGCCATATGGTGTGGCAAAAAAATAATAATATGGCAAAAGGATTTTGCCACACGAAACATGGGTTCTTTCCACATGAATGGCATGTTGCAATACACCATTTTTCTTGTAGTATAGGTTGATATTTAAAAGATTGTGGTGTATTTGGGTACCCTCGTCTTTTCATGGCCGTTCACATTTTGCTTCTGTTACAAAGAGAGAAGATGGGTTGATCTTAGGGGAGGGAAAGAAGAGAAAGTTGAGGAATCACCGTGGTGATGAATTGTGCGCGTGTGTAAAATTGTTGAACTATGGAAGAAGCAGAGGTTGAGAATGATCAGCTTATTTTGTCTTCTGAATATACAAAGCAGTCTATTTATAGTTGCCGGGGGTCACACATTGTTTCCTCGTAGCGGGGAGGTAGTGAAGGGATGGAGAAATGGGGATCATGGATGCAATGGTAAATCTACGCCCATTATGCTAGGGAAGTTTCCAGAAGCTTGTAAACCATTACTCCACTATCTCTTTTAACTGCTCTTAACTGTCACCACTACATGTCACTTTCTCATCATTGGGTGTTGTCACGCCGCATGTCGTTGTAAACCACCAGACCAATACCCACAAAGAATTCCCATATGTAACATGTTTTGATTTCTCGTAGGAATTAGTAAAGTCATGGACTATCTATTATCTTGACTAGGTTATAGCCACAATATATTGTGATTGCGTATTCAGCCTAAGATAGCCAGACCTCGCCGAAGGGACAAAGCTTGAAGGGACAACTCACATCCAAGGTTAATGTGAATAATAATGAGTATGTATAGAAATAATCCATTAATCCTTCCTTTTGTTTATAACCCTTTGCTACAAGTCTTTCCTTGTACTCGTCTACTGAACAATTTCATCGTTCTTTTGAAAATTTACTTGTAACCCAAAGGTTTACAACTAGGGGGAAGATCCACCCATCCCAAGTATGGTTTTGCAAAACAGATTCAACCTCATTATTTATATTCTCTTTCCAGAAAGGTGCTTCCGGGTAGATACTGCCTCTTTAAAAGATTGAGATTCATTTTCCAACAAGAATGTCAAAAAATCAGAGACAAACGATTTAGAAGTTCTCATTCTTTTACTTCTTCTAGGCTCGTCAATCCGTAAGTTAGAACTATTTTGATTAGATTTCCATCAATTCGATCAAAAGTTCTCTTGTTACTCGATTGTTCATTTGAATCACTTAAACTCATGTCTTTATTTATATCTTTACATGGAAATGCATCTTCGAAAAATACGACATTTCTAGATTCAATTATTGTATTTGCGGAATATCTGAAAATTTTGATCTACGTACTATAAATATGTAAGCACTACTATTTTCTGCATATCCAATGAAAATTCTAATAAAGGTTTTGGGACCTATTTTTAACTTCTTAGGTAAAGAACTTCCACTTTTGAAAGACACCCCCACACCTTTAAGAATTTATAGGAAGGTTTATGGCTTTTCGTAAATGTTAGTTTTGATGGATCTGGCAGTTGTATCAAATCGCAGCTTCAAGAAGACAGAAAGCCGGAAATAATTGAAACCGATAGAAATAGATAGAGAGAACATATCTTTCCGTCAGAAAAAAAAATTATTAGTACAAAACAAAGCTAGGATAAGTTAGACTGTGTTAGTGGTGGTTTGGATTTGTCCATACAAAGATAAATCAAGGGCTGTGGTTCTCCTGACCACCCCATACAACTCGCACGCGTGGCATAATACTCAAGTCAAGATATGGATTTTCAAAAATTATAACGGGGAGGTTTGAACTCATGACCTATTGTGTCATAAGAGTGGCCTCTAACCAGTGTTCCACCTTGGTTGGAATTAATAGGAAAGATAAATCAACGGTGGTGGTTTGTTCAACTTAAATATCATAATTGCTTTATTAATTAGTGTTTCACTAATTGCACATAATAAATAATCTATTCATTATAAAGTGTTTTATTAATATGTGTTTCACTAATTGCTCATAATAAATGACTAATCATTTATTAATTATAAATGTTTTCTTAATTAATTATAATATGTATTTCTATTAATAAGTAATTTTGATAAATGATATCAATAGACATTTTTGGTGACAATGAGTAGTAGAAGAGGTGGAGGCCGAAAGATTAGTGGTGGTTAAGGGCGGCGCCAAGCACAATTATATTTATTTTTGTTCTTTTATCATAAAATGGGATACGAAGTCCATTTTTCACATGTATCCAACTTGCCAAGAGTTTTTTCTCCCTCTTTCCTCAAAATCCTGGCTTCGCCCCTGGTTTGTGGTGGAAGAAGTGGTGACGGTGAGTGCTGGTGAGTAGTGATGAACAATATTAATTTTATGTTCTCGTTACAACATCGATAACATCGTAGTGTGAAAGATGTGGTTGGTTGTTTTTAACACTTTTGATAAAGGAAGGTACCATATATTTCTGGGATGATATCATACAAGATAATATTTTCATGATCGTAGTTGGATCACCCAAATGGTACCCCTGTTATCTTTAGTACTATATCGTATAAATCATGATTGTATGGTGGTGGTTGTTGGTAATAGTAGTGGATAATAATAGTTTTTGCTTTTTAGTGAGTTTTATTGACAGAGTAAAAAAAAATCTTCACAAAACATGCAACATTGTATTGTGAAAGATGTAATTGGTTGTTTTTAGCACCATTGATAAGGACAAAAATCAAATATTTCGAGGATGATACCGGAACGTATAAGACAATATGATCATGACTGTTGGATCACCTAAACGGTATCCGTATTATATAAAGGCAATTGATGTGCCCGCGTAAGAGAACATTATCGCTCTCTCAAGTACTATTACATTTTTTTTCCTGACAGACCATCAATGTCGAGTTGTTTCGCGACAACTACCTACAAAGACAACAATTGTTTGAAAATATTTGTTTGTTCATCAAAATCATCATAAAAAACTCTAAATCATAAATCTAAATTTCGCCTCCAATATTTATAGAATATCTTTTATATTTTACATTCTCAAATCATGCGACCTCTTGATTACAAATCAACAATATCAAATTACGGATCAATATGTATAGGTTTCATTCACTGGGTTAGAAGGTAGAGTAGATACAGATGGGTAGATCACACAACGCAGAACATGACTGAGAATACTTCAATAATTTGGTCAAGAAATAAGGTCAAAAATTTAAGATTAACTTTCTATAGGACTAATTAGATCGGCTTCGATAGGAGCCGACTAAAATATGGATTAATAATAATTTCCACGTAAGATAATTTCAAAACATAGTTTGGCTAACTCTGCCTATGTAAAGAGTGGTCAAGATTTGTCCTTCCTCAATTGCTATGTTATGTGAAAAGAATGTGATACCTAAGATTGAGGTACAATTCAAATCCATTAGATTCATACCATTTACAACTGAACGCCTTGAAAAAAATTGACGTGTTGTGATTATTATTACAGGTAAGGGATACATTGACCACACTTGCGCAAATAGCTCACTTCGCAAATGATTGGTGTTGCATGTACTGTCTAGAATGCAACGATGAATTTGAGGAAACAAGGCACCGAAGCGATTAATCCTGAGTATTTTGGATATAGTAACTTAGACCCGATGAAATATTTATGTTCTTTTTTTTTTTTAGTTTTTACACAATCTATTTATTTAAGAAAAATGAACATTGCAAATACATAACATCAATAAAAATTAGACATATTGTGTTTTATAATAATGGCTACCGATGGTCCAGAAACGGCAAAAGAAAGGAATTGTTGTAGAAGAATTGTTGGGATATACGATGGATTATTTGATACGAATGAAAGAGGTATAACTATTTAGATTCTGAAATCACATAAAGTTCACAGTAGAAGATGACATCAAGTTTAAAGTTAGTAACAAACATAATATGGCTAACTAAAATGTTAAAAATAAACAGGATATATAAACTTAGAAAGCCGTGGGACTTGAAGAGACCAATTTTGAAAACTACAATCTTAGAAAGCAACGATCCACAATACCATAATTTTTTTTTTTTATAAATATTCAATGTAGAAGATGTCAACTTTTGGTAAATGATCTATTGACAACCTATAAATTTGAAATAGGATCAGGGAGTACAATATGTGTTCAAGGTTCTTTATGAGGTAATGTGTCGCCAGATTGTATTCCAAGTGAAAGTAGGAACATATGAAAGTGATAAAATGTCCAAGACTTGTGAAGTTACCAAAGCCTTCGTTAAGACGAACTGTTGGGCACAATACTTTGTTGAAGATTTAATGGCCGAGGTTTGCATACATACAATCCCTTCGAAAAGGTAATTGGTACACATTTTAGACATTATCATCTGATGGGTGTTGAAAAATTACAGGAAAATCATGTCACATTGGAGAGTTTGTATCATCCGTTCGATGCAAAATAATATTATTCTATGTTATTTGGAGGATCGACAACATGACCATGATAAATGAGTCAGCTGGAGCGAAATAGGAGCATGGGGAGACTTTTATGGACGATATTGATTAGTTGATTTCACTGAGATGAGCGCTGCTGACGACATATTTCCAAAAAATATTTAAACTTCCATGTTCATGTAGAGCATTATCCCATTATAAGCAATGAACCTAAATAAAAAATTGTCTAGAAGTTAAGATTATATTTCTTTCGTTTGATAAATTTCCGGCGGTAAAATATTAAAGGAAAAAAACAAGAAAAAAAGAGAGGAAAATCCCGACTATTTTTATGACAAACCCATATTAAATCATAAGGAGTTGATAAGTATTCGGGACACAAATTATATGATATATTAAAAATGAACCAACATCATGGCCCGTGCCGTTACGGCACGGGTTAAGGGCTAGTTATATATATAAAAAAGATCTACATATCCTACGACAAGCAAGTCGCTAGCTTATAAAGCTAGTATGCACGACAGTGCGTGGTAGCACGGCCCTTTTTGTAACCGGCCCTTTAGACAAACAAGTGGGAAAGGCCACCAAACGATTAAATTAGTCTAGATGACAACAAGAGATAATACAAACCAATTGAATTTTTAATTAAGTCTACAAACCACTAATCAAAGTCAATTTGTCTTTGTTCTTAACAGTTGCGTCAATTTAAATACTTGTTCAAACTGATGAAAACCTGTACTACAGAAACTGTAGAGAAAAAATTGATTAGTAAGCCGAACAAAATGAGTCCAATTTTGTGCACAATTAATCCTATTGGTTGGTCTAAACCAAATGTTAACTATTCACTAAATTCTTTTTTTTTTGTTTAATTTTAATTCAACTAAAATTTAAAAACGGCAAATATAAGTATATTCGATCCTAAAATATAGGAATTACAACACAGGATAATATACGCCTTTGAAATCAAGATTTCTTTCCTAATTTATGGGCTAAATGCGATTGACATGATGTTGTTTGATCTAATTGTCATTTAAAATGATGCTCTTGAATCTTGAAAGATCAAGCAAGTGATTTCGCTAGTACTGCGAACTTTAGTAAGCTGAATCAAGTGATTTAATTAATACTGCAAATTATATTGTTATTAAAGTAATTAATTTGTTTTTCATCCTTGAATCATATTCCGTTAAAAGCAACATCCAGTTTGCCGCACGGGATTGAAACTTAGGACAAACTCTTTTTATTTGTTTGCATAATTAATTGACTTAATTTCACACTGATCATCTTATTTTACATTACAAGATGATTTTTTCTTTTTTGTTTTAAGCATAAAAGATGATGAACGCGTATGCAACTTCATATTAGTCGATGATAGCAAACTTAAAACAGGATCTCAATTTATTATTTTCAGTATTTGCAATATTGTGATCTTTTTATTTGGGATACGATATATACTATTTTCCAATTATAGATTTCAACTTGAATTAAGATATAACAAAAAAAATTATTAATAAATAATTAACGGCTGTTTTAGGGCGACCAATAGGATTAATTTGTTTTGTGCCCACTCTTTAAAGGAGTGTGCACAAAATTAGACTCGAACAAAATGGACGAATTTTGTTTATAGCAGCAAACAGACGGTAATAAAAAACCTGGCACTTTTAGGGGCGACCCCGAAAGAATTAGGGGCGACACTAAAAGACAAAAAAGGTCACCCAAACGTAAATCTAAGCTACCCCTTATCTTTGATTTTTCGAAATGGCCAATATGCCCTTATATAATCGGTAGCCAACACCATAATCGGTAGGTTAAAGTTGAATCGGTAGGTTAAATTGAAACTATACCTACCGATTATTGTGTAGATACTTCGGCCAATAATCCCTTTTATAATCGGTAGCTTATCCAACTTATAAGACTACCGATTATAAGGAGCTCCGTATTCAGCCTTGGCCAAATTCCATAGGTTTTGAGGGTGCGAGCCAACCATAACCACTTGGATAGAGCTGTGGATGTAGCCATAATCGGAAGCCTAATAGGTTCCACAACCTACCGATTATAGGTTGCCCCAAATTTAGTTTTTTCTAAAATCCTTCATGTGATGAATTTTGAAATCTACCATAATCGGTAGGGTATATAATTATATAACCCACCAATTATAACGAGCCCCAGATCCAACCTTTGCCATATTTCATGGGTTTTGAGTGCACACAGCCATCCATAACCACTTGGTTCGTGTTTTGGATGCAGCGTTAATCGGGAGTTAAATATATTACCAAACCATCCGATTATGGGTTGCCCCAAAATGAGTTTTTTCTAAAATCCTTCATGTAAGGGAATTTGAAATATACCATAATCGGTAGAGTTAACAACTTACAAACCTACCGATTATAAGGAGCCCCAGATCGAACCCTTGCCAAATTCCATAGGTTTTGAGTGCACAGAGCCAGGCATGACCATGTGGTTCGTGATTTGGATGCATCCATAATCGGAAGGATAATAGGTTCCACAAACTACCGATTAATAGTTGCCCCAAAATGAGTTTTTTTCAAAAATCATGTTTTTTTAAAATTTTGAAAGCTACCATAATCGGTAGATTTACTAACTTACATATCTACCGATTATTGGTTTTCCAAGATATCACCTACGTCAAATTAGCCGTTGCAGTTTAAACCAAATTTAAGAAATAGTCGTTGTAGTTTTTGGGAAAAAGAAAAAGAGTCGTTGGACCCTAAACCTATATAAAGAAACTCATATCTATCAACCCAATTGCACCAAACTCTTTCCTCTCTTGAGTTCTAATTTTGAAAACCAAAAACATGGATATTGCTTTTGCCGAAGAAGAAGATTGTGCTATTTATAGAGCGTGGGTTGTGGTAACTGCTCATGATCGTGTTCACAAGCTCCACAAACGGGAATCCGAAGAGCAGTTATGGAACCGTATTCTAATGGTATTTGAGGCGTTAGATGGTAATCGAATTCGAAGATCATCCAATGACATTAACATGAGAAAGAAGGCGGTCGACAAGGAGATTGACAAACTTGAAGATGAAGAACGATTTGTTAGGAACGCTTTTTTTTGGTGGACGTATGAAAAACGAGTAAGTATCTTTATAACTCCGACTCACATTAACATAAGTTAGTACTAACTTGTTACTCATTCGTAATTTCATAGAAATCTTGCGATTATCGGTATATGGACCTCTACGGAAACGATTTGAACATGAAGGATGTTACAAGATCAAGAGGGACAATTTACGTGGTGTTTGGACGTTATGATCTTTTTTAATACTTTTATGGTCAATTAGGAGTATGGATTTAGGTGCTTTTGACGAAATTGTAAGGTTAAGGTCGTTTGAACTTTATGTAATGGATGTAATCGGAGGATTATTAATACAACAAATTTCCGATTATAAATAAACGGAAGCTTATGTTGTTAAACAAACTACCGATTAATACATTCGGTTATATTATGTGTCAACTTTCGTTCCGATTATGGTGTTATTTGGTTCCAGGAAACATTGGTTATTTCACACAGAATAAACGAAAACCAACAAAAACTAAACCTACCGATTAACTATATTCGGAAGTCAAGGTGAAAAGTTACCTTTCGATTATGGTGTTGTTTGGTTACAGAAACCATAGTTGTTTTTTGGTAGAATAATCGGAAATTAACAAAACCACAGACCTCCGATTAAATATATTCGGAAGTCAAGGTGCTCAATTAATTTCCGATTATGGTGTTGTTTGGTTACAGAGAACAAAGTTTTTTTACATATAACAGTCGGAAGGAACATTACAAATAAACCTACCGATTATTATTATTCGAAAGTGAAGGTGCACAATTCCCTTCCGATTGTGGTGTTGTTTGGATACAGAAGACAAGTTTTCTTTACACATGATAATCGGAAGGAAAAGTATATTAGCAATCTTCCGATTCTGACCAAATATTTTGCAAAATCCCCAGAATCGGTAGGTTAATAACGTATAACCCTACCGATTCTGACTAAAAAATGGAACATCCCCAGAATCGGTAGGTTAATATATAAACTTATCTTCCGATTGTGTTCCAAAATTCAACACTTTCATGTCTCTTCATGTGATTCGCTTGCGAGTCATCGTTAAATGCATAAAATGTGTAAAATAACTATGCTTAATCCATAAACATAACGTAACAACTAATATTCCGACACAAACTTTGAAAACGACATAATCCAACATAAACAAAGTTATCCATAAAGTTAACGAAAAACATCGAGAGTTTACAACATAAAGTTTACTTGTTCCTTTTGCTTTGATTTTGCGACCTTTACCACCTCTACGACTTGGACCAAAGATCGTCATTGGTTTCATCGGCTTGAGTGCTTGATGACGCCTTGGTTCTTTTGTTCACCTTGGTCGTAGGTTTCTTTTGCAATTTTTCATTGGAACCGAGATGCATACTCCTCATTGTCAACGTTATCAATCAACTGTTAGTGCTTTTTTATCTTCTCAATTGAAACAGGCTCTCGGACTTTATACAATCAGTGCACCATTTCGACAAACGCTTGAACCTGTTCATCTGTTTTAAAACATAGCATACCATCAAACGGTTATTACTCTATTTTGACCCATAATATTAAACTAAATTAACAAAACAATACGTACCAATCTATCAAAACCCGAGGCTTCTCTTTGAGGATACTCTTGTACGGTTGGCTTTGCTTTAAGATCACGGATTACACGAATATGAGAAACATTGCGGTACCAATCCATATAGTTGGGAGCATTTTCAAAACCTTGGTTGGCTTCCCTTCCTTGGTTGATCAAGTAATGCGCCCTTCTATCCCAATGGAATTTACAGGATGGTGAACCCTTGTGAACCACCGTGATAGAATCTTTATCAGACTTGCAGTGCTCCAGATTCAAAGTGAAATTGCCATGGATTTCCTCCTTTGGTATACCTTGTACAAAACCGTGTTGTCGCATCACCCTTGAGGCATTGTGCATCACATATCCTGTGGGGTGCCACAACGGTCCAAAATAAAGTGCCAAATCGGATCGACCCGCGATATGTCCAGCAGCTCGGTCTTCCTTGTATGGATCAAAGCATACGTCTTGGGCATTAAGTGAGTCCAAAATCTCCCTCAAACGAATCAGCTGATGATCCTTCGTCCTAGAATGGTTGTCATCGAAGACGTACTTTCTTCCTATAGGGTCACCTTTCTCCCACGCCGGGTTTTCAATGGCCAATCCCAAGATAGGGAAGTGGTCGTAGATCCAAGTCTATAATGTCATTTTTGCAAGTATTAGGAAATTGATTCTTCAATAGTATAAAAATAAAAAAAAATAACCAAGTATGTGCAGTTAATAAACAATACCTGTAGCAGACTCACGTTCCCGGCCACTTGGCTAATTCCAAGCCTCGACGCTTTTCTCAACTCTTCCATCAACCACGCAAGGCATGCCGTGCCCCAAGAGTACTCATGCACTTTATCGAGAGGATCCAGAAGTTGTAAAAGGTTGGCGTCGACCCGATTGCCACCGTATTGGGGAAAATGACACATCCCAATACACATAGGAGATATGCGGTGGCCGCGTGGTTGACTTGCTCGTCCGTTAAAGTTCCTTTCTCTTCTTTATCCTTGGTGCCCTTGAACATATCCATCGAGTACCCATGTTGAACCTGTCTAGTTCTATACTTCATGCATCTTTTGAACTCGATTTGTCGATGTTTCTTCATCCCAACCCAAACACTTCTTAGTCGGATCATAAAGATTCCTCCATTCCAACCGCTTAGTGAACTCGGCCCTAACACCCTTGCCATGGACGGGAGTTTAAGAATCTGCTCAACATCATCCTGGGGTTATCGTCATCTCCCCCAAACGGCATATGGAAGGTGTCGGTCTCGGGATAAAGTCTCTCCACAAACGCCGATATAGCCACCCGGTCATGTTCCAACATTGAGTTCTCCGCAGCATTAGCTAACCCTGAATTCGCAATAATGGTCTTGAACCTTTCACATTCATCCTCCAAAGGCCAATCTAGCATTTTTGTTGGTGCGGCGGTCGCTTTGAGGAAACGAACCGCATCGGAATGATACTATTAAACACATGACAAGTTAAAAAGTAAAATTAGAATAACCTAAAACTACAACCCTTAAAAGTATTACGGAGAAAAACATAATAAGTTAATAAAATGGATACGATCATTACCTCAGTTTCATATATTTCTCTAGCCCGGATTCTTTGTATCCAAATAACAAATGTCCTCCATCCTCCGTCAGCCCAAGGATTACACCTTCGGAATATCCTTCACCTTCAGTTCATCTCGGACAAGGTGTTTCGCTTTCGTTCGAGGAGGATTTTTCTTTTCGGCTTGTCCTACTTCTTCGGGTGCTTCTAGTTCAATTTCTGGTTGTGATGGTGGAGCACTTGGTTGAACAGCTTCTTGGATCGGTTGTGATTGAGACGCACTTGGTTGAACACTTCTTGGATTGGTTGTGATTGAGGGGCACTAGGTTGAACAGCTTCTTGAACCGGTTCGATTGAGGGGCACTAGGTTGAACAGCTTCTTGGCTTGCTTGTTGAGTTCCACCTTGAGCACTTGAAGCGGCGTTAGCGATCCTAGCTCTCATTGCACTAGTCGTCGTGTTCGACGCCTATCCTTCCTTGCACTAGCCGAGACAATTGCATCTTGGATGTTTTTACCTCGCCTATCCCTAAACAACAAAAGAAAGTACAACAGGTTATTAAACTAAATATTCGGTTGGTTGATTTAACAAATTGCCTCCGATTACTCTCAATTGTAAATATCAGTTCATCTAAAGCTACCGAATACGTATAATCGGAAACAAAAACATTTTTTTGGTGTTCGAATATGTTTCTCTACACACAATAATCGGAAGCTAAATGTCAACATAACCCTCCGAATACCAATAATCGAAAGGCATAATAAAGTCCACCTACCGAATGCATCACAATCGGAAGCCTCACAAAACTAATTTCTACCGAATATGCGTCACTTTGTGTCCAGAAACTACTCAAGTGGTTCAAAGATAAACAATCGGAAAGAAAGTACAAAATATATCACCCGATTATTGCGTCTCTAATACTTGTTCTTCCCTAGTATATTCGGAAGGAAAAATCACAATTATCTTCCGATTATGATCGATTTAGGCCTCAGTAATGAAAAACGTTATATAATCGGTAGGATACCTAAATTTTTACAATCGGAAGTTTATAACAATACCTAACCTACCGATTCTGGGTAATAACCGAAAACCCTAAAAAAAATAAACATGGATTCGTCCAATTGAAGCAATATAAACCAAATTAATGGTTGAATCTTACCTAATCGGCGCCATTTGAAGTTGCCTGAGAGTTTGGCTATCAGTATCGCCTACATCAGGGACTTCATCTTCTTCGTGTTCTTCGGGTTCGTGAGTTAAAACCTCTTTATTACGGGCATGCAATCCAATATTCGGATCATCACCGCGCACTACGTTTTTGGTCCGAGCTTTCTTACGTTCCGTTTCTTTCATCTATATAGAGAATAATCGACGATGATTCGATTCGACGATGAACGATGTATAACGAGGAGAGGGGGAGAGTATTTCTCTCTGCAATCGGAAGGAAAGAGGAGAAGAGGAGTTGAAGTTGAAGTTGAAAAGAAAATGAAATGAATTTAAATTTAGGTCGACTCAACTCATTTTCTGTCAAACGGTTATTAATCGGTAGGTAATACCACCTAATTATCTACCGATTGTTGAGTAGCCCAAAATCGGTAGAAATGGTTACTTATAACCTACCGATTATTGGAAGCCCCAAATTGAGCATTGGCCAAATTCCCTAGGTTTTGAGGGGTGCAGAGCCGACCATAACCATGTCGTTCGTGATTTGGATTTAGCCATAATCGGAAGACAAATAGGTTACCCAACCTCCCGATTATAGGTGGCCCCAAAATGAGTTTTTTCGAAAATCCTTCATTGCAGGGAAATTTGAAATCTACCATAATCGGTAGGAATTATTACTTTTACCACTCGATTATGGGAAACCCTAAATCGGTAGCTTACACATTTTTTTATTCGTCCGATTATATAGGAGCCCCAAATTTCACCATTGCAAAATTCAAAAGATTTCTTATTTCTATACTTTAACAATCGGTAGTCTCGTGAGGTTATTTCCCTTCCGATTGTTATAGAAGCCAGATGCGAGTTTGGCACAAAATCGATAATAATCGGTAGTATAATATAGTTACTAAGCTTCCGATTTCTTTATAATAATCGGGCACAAAATAGCTTCCGATTGTGTAAGAGCATTAACATATTCTCCGCGTTTTTGGACATCCCTTAACGGTGTATATGGGTTGGGAATAAAAAAGTTTCCCCTAATTCTTTCGGGTCGCCCCTAAAAGTGCCAGGATAAAAAATACTATGTTTGTTGGCAAGCTTAAGTATAATGATTGAAATATAAAAAAAAGAAACCTAACCTGCTAATCATCCAAAATACGGATTGCAATTTATTTACTATATATGACAATTACATACGATTTAACAAAATACTACTAACTTCATCTACATATTAGAAATTGAAGAACAAAGTTTCTGGAATTTTTTTTTTGGGAAAAACGTTTAGCAGAGAGGAGGGTGAGAAACCAAACCGGCTTCAGTAGTAAGTTTAGCTATTCATCTGTGACTCTGTTATACTCCTTCCAAATTGACAGTATCTAGTTCTCAAGTTTCTCTAAATATAAGTAAGTAAATACAAGTTGTTTCCCCACGTACACGTTCCTCTGAAATATATGTAGTTGTTCTGCATTCGGTATGTTAAACAATTACTACATTTTTTGTATTGAAGATACTTTTGCTTTTCTACAGGTCTTAGAAGGTTTATTGTGCTGATTGATCAAGTCATGGATTTTGCTGAGCCCATGCTCTCAGAACAGGAAGTGGTAAAAGACAATTTATAGCGCGTTTGGATACCAGAAGCAGAAGCAATTTTGCTTATGCTTCTGGCAGAAGTTACTTCTCAAGGATCCGATCTAAAGCTTGTTTGGAAAACACATTACTTATAAGTCATTAAGCAATTAAGTTAGTTTGGCAAAAAAAAAAAAAAATTGAAAAGCTTCTGTTTGTGTAGTTCATGAAGATTCTGGAAAAGTGAACTTTAAATCCGTATCAATTTGGGTGATAAAAAATTTCTCCACATTTTTTGATTTTGAAATCTTGCCAAGAATTTAATCCAAATCCTTCATGTACGTTTCCTACATATTCATCTAGTTTCAAAGCATCATTCATTCACAAATCAATCCATTGTTGTAACTTCTCTGCAACATAGCCAGTACGAACACCCCCTATAGTCTTCTTCCCACGAATTCGATGGCAACAACTCCAATTCTCCACTGTTTCTCTGTGAATCAATGTGTTGTTCTTGTACCTTGCAGTTAATCACAAAATCGAACAAAACCCATTTCTCAAACACCATCATAAACTTGAATTGCCATATATAAATATCAATTCCTCTCAATCTAGCAATATTTCCAAACCCATTAATTTTTCTAAGAACAGCATCAACCTATCTCTAAATTAGGGTTTCAAATCTGACTCCAAATTCTCAAAAACTAATAATGATTTTGGAATCCTAGTGACACAATACAGAGGTTAACAACAAAACAAAACGATTTTGTATGAGATTATATTTTTATTTGGAAAAGAATTGGATTTTCTGCTCTGAGGGTTTGATACTTTGATGTCTTTGGAAGAAATGACCGAGGGAAGAAGAAGGTTAGTACGCGGGGCCCATCAGAAGTTGCTTCTTTTAGAAGCGAGAAGCAAAAACCTTTTGCTTCTCTCAGGAGTTACTTATTGACTTTTAAGTTACTTCTATAAGTCGATTTTATTTATCAATCCAACCTAACTTTTGGCTTATTGACTTAAATAAGTTGAGAAGTAGCTTCTCAGAACGCATCCAAACAGCCTACGCCAAGGAAACCCCGACTTCTTCTAGCTGCTAGTGGAAGTGTAGCTGCTATAAAATTTGGCCATCTCTTGCATAGCTTCTCTGACTGGGCTGAAATTAAAGCAGTTGTTACCAAGTCGTCTTTACATTTCATCGATAAAGCATCAATTCCGAAGGGTGTTGTTATCTATACTGATGAGGAAGAATGGTCAAGTTGGAAGAAAATCGGGGATGATGTACTGCACATTGAGCTTCGCAAATGGGCTGATGTAATGGTTATTGCTCCCTTGTCAGCAAATACACTTGGAAAGGTAATATCTCCTCCCTTGTTTGTGGAGTTTAATAATTACTTAGTTATAATGACACTTAATTTCCTGATAATCTTTTACGTTTTCTGTCATAGATTGCTGGGGGATTATGTGATAACCTGCTGACCTGTGTTGTACGATCTTGGGATTTTAATAAGCCATTGTTCGTTGCACCTGCAATGAATACCTACAGTTGGAACAGCCCTTTTACACAACGACATCTTGGTGCAATCAGTGAATTAGGTATATCTTTGGTCCCTCCCATTTCAAAGAGATTGGCTTGTGGAGATTACGGAAATGGTGCCATGGCGGAACCTTCTGTCATTTACTCTACGGTGATGCTCGCTGTTGATTCCCGAGCACAAACAAATGGGAACATTGTCTTATAATAGTCATGGGTTGGTGTCTTTCCAGTTTGGGATACTGTAATGTGATCGAACATGTTGGTTATTGGTTTCAGTAACTTTTACAGTTTACTGCATTTCTTTCTTTGTTTATCTGTATTTATTTATTTTTACCAATTTCGTCTTTGGCCTCTAATCTTCTATCTTTGTCTTTCATCCGTTCTTTTTAATCTTTTATTTTTTGAGAAAATTAAAGAAATTATGAGAACTAATCATTGAAAGTGGTCATTACACTTGTCGATAAAAGAAGTGAAGTGAGATGGTCATGACACTTGCCTCAATAATTGAAATGGTTCTATCTTAAAAGAAAAGTGGTAAAAAAATTAAAGTAACGTTTGACTTTCCAATTGGGAAACCAAATTTTTTTTTTTGTTTATTTATAAACCATTAAAAAGTAAGAAATTTGTTTTTCCAATAAGAATTTGATGATTAAACCGTAAAAACAATCTTCTATCTGTTGTACCTGGATTTGTTTTTTTCAATAAGATTTTATGAAGTGATTTTTTGACGAGTTCGGAGGAAAATTAACAGATAGCAAATGAATATATTTCTCACCACTACCCAAATGCAAAACCCCAAAGATGGCAGCAACCACGAGAGCACTCTTCCAGTTGAGTCCAAAGAGTGGCAACAATGCGCCTCGGAAAAACAACTCCTTGAAAAACAGTTTACTCATCATCACTCAAGAAAGATTAAGACAAGAAATTCTTTAGAGATTTTGGTCATGGAAAGCAAACGATATAATCTCCCGCGCTTGTAGGCATGAAAACAAATCATACATGCCTTCAACTGGAGCCTCGACTAAGTGTCCACTTCCAAATTTTTGGACAAGCTATGGTTCCAAATTCCGCTGAGAATCTTGATCTCCTCGACAGAAATGCTAGTCCTTTACGGTTTGTGGCTACGTAGTGTCCCTGCACCTTTCTCTATACCTCTCACTCACTTGTATTGGAAAAATAGTCAAGGCAACATGTTCGACAATATACCCCAAACAACAATTGTTTTTGCAATGTCGTTTCAGTCAAAGCAGCTCTATCAAATTCTATTGGCACTGCAATCAATTAATTTTGATCAATATGAAATGCTCCAGAAATTTAACGCGAGCCTAGTGGTTGGTAATGGTACTGGTATCTGCGAGTTGGGGAAAACCCATGACTCACATCCATGTATATATGGCGAGGTATGCTGGTTATAAACTACAAGAAGGAAAAAAATAAAATCAAAAATGTCGTTCATGTATTGCTGTTCAATATTTTTTGTTGTGTGTTTTTGTTAGTCGTTTAGGACAAGGACGCAGTGTCAAGATTGCTTAGTCTTTCAAATTTTCTTTTCTTAATTATGGAGTTTCCATCGTCTTATATGCGCATTCATTTTGTCTTCTGCACTTAAGAAATATGAAGTCTTCTGGTCACATAATAAAACAGAAACTATTATTGATGCTTTTATAATCTAGAAATTTGCTTAAAAAACTTTATTAAACGTATAATGATTATGACAGAGTTGTCTTCACCATTGTACATCACATTATTATTATAGATAGGCAAGTGAACGTATATTTTACTAAAACCCCGAAAGGAAGTGTTCAACGACTTGATAAAATGCTTCTCTAAAAGTTGAATGCTGAAATCCATGCACTGAAACTAGTTACACAGAAATATGGATACCAGTGTTCAGAGTGAGACTCCTTTTGCTAAAGCTGGGTTTCTTAGTAGAATGTCGTTTTGGTGGTTGAATCCACTAATGAAGAAAGGTAAGAAAAAAGTCCTTGAAGATGCTGATATCCCCCTCTTAAGAAAGATAGATAGAGCAGAAAATTGTTTCCTATTGTTCACTGAACAACTGAAGGAGCAAAAGCAAATCAAACCATCAATTTTATGGGCAATCATTTTTTGCTATTGGAAAGAGATTCTCATATCTGGGTTCTTTGCATTTCTCAAGGTACTCACTCTTTCTGCAAGTCCTTTGTTTCTTAATGCCTTCATTAACGTTGCAGAAGGTAAAGAATCTTTTAAACATGAGGGTTACTTACTAGCTATATTGCTGTTCTTGGCAAAATTCATCGAGTCCCTGTCACAGAGGCAATGGTACTTTCGCTGTAGACTATTGGGGGTGCAGGTAAGGTCTTTACTTTCAGCAGCTATTTATAGAAAGCAACAAAAAATTTCCAATGCTGCTAAGACGATGCGTTCAGCTGGTGAAATAATCAACTATGTCACTGTAGATTGTTATAGAGTAGGAGAATTCCCTTATTGGTTGCATCAAATATGGACATCATGGCTTCAAATATGTTTTGGATTAGTAATTCTTTTCCGTGCTGTTGGGTTGGCATCGCTCGCGGCTTTGGTTGTAATAGTACTATCGATGTTATTCAATATTCCCTTAGCCAAATTAGAACATAAATATCAGAGTAAGCTTGCGTTTTCCCAAGATACAAGGCTCAAGGCTGTATCTGAGGCTCTTCTGAATATGAATGTTTTAAAGCTTTATGCTTGGGAAATGTATTTCAAATCTGTTGTTGAAAAGCTAAGGAAGAAAGAGCTAAAGTTTTTGAACAATGTGCAGCTACTGAAAGGGTTCAATGTTTGTCTGTTTTGGATATCACCTTTATTGGTTTCTTCTGCAACATTTGGGGCTTGTTACTTGCTGAGGGTTCCTCTCAATGCTAGAAACGTTTTCACTTTTGTGGCAACGCTACGCATTGTTCAAGAACCAGTTAGATTGACTCCAGATATTATCGGAATGGTCATTCATGCCAAAGTTGCATTTGGGAGGATTGTGGATTTTCTTGCAGAACCAGAGTTAAAAGATGTTGTAGTTGGGGAGATGGAAAATACAGAGGAACAAAAGCATGCTGTTTATATCCGTTCAGGTAATCTATCATGGGAAGAGAATCCTTTAATGCCAACTTTAAGGAACATAAACCTAGAGGTTAAAATTGGTGGGAAAATGGCTATTTGTGGAGAGGTTGGTGCAGGCAAATCAACTCTTTTAGCCGCAATACTTGGAGAAGTTCCAACGGTTGAGGGCACAGTGAGTTCTTTTAACTCACTCTTCTTTGCTCCACTTTGTAGCTATCTTGCATTTTCCTATCCTGCATGGCGTCGGCATAGTCGCACATGGCCTTCTTTTCTGAGGTCAAAAGCTAGCTATTTTGAACTTGGCGATGCATACTCACTTCTTTTCTGTGACAGCGTTTGATTCCCTCATCATAGGAAAACATGAACAAGAAATGTGACAAGTTTTTTTCTTCTTTGGTAACTCTTCATATTACAGGTTCAAGTGTGTGGAACGACTGCCTATGTTTCTCAGATGGCATGGATTCAGTCGGGAAGCATACAAGATAATATTCTCTTTGGATGCACCATGGATAAGAAGAGATATCAACAAACAATAGAGAAGTGTTCACTGGTAAAGGACCTTGAGATGCTACCATTTGGTGATCTCACTGAAATAGGAGAAAGAGGAATCAATTTGAGTGGTGGTCAGAAGCAGCGCATTCAACTTGCTCGTGCTCTTTATAAGGATGCAGACATATATCTCCTGGATGATCCATTCAGTGCAGTTGATGCCCATACTGCTTTAAGCATTTTTAATGTGATCTCCAGGTTCTTTTCTCCATGCAGTTGCTAGTTTATCTTTAATCTCCTACTTAAGTCTGGCTCAAAATTTTCAGGAATATATAGTGGAAGCTCTGTCAGACAAGACAGTCTTGCTCGTTACACATCAAGTTGATTTCCTCCCTGTATTCGACTCTGTTTTGGTTAGTTCATCGCTTAAAATTTTCAAGCTGCATAAGGTTACTCATTTTCATTATTAACTGCATAAAAATCTGTTAGAGAAATAAAGCAACACATAGCCCTGCTGCAGAATTTATATATTTCCTTTCATAATTGAATTCGTGTTTTAGATGCTAAATGTTGCTGTAACATATAGTACATTATAGCTAATACATAAATGTCAATTTGGCATAGGGTAAGTAGATCTAAGTTGCTAACTAACATATTGAAAGGTATAATCATATAGGAGTATCTCTCAAGTCTATTTGGAGACAGTTCATTACATGTGTATTGCATTTTGATAGTATTGAACTTTATTTGAAAATTGACAACGGTATTTTGCAGAACAAAAGTTAAATTATTTCTTTCATGCATTTTTGAATTGAGCAGCTTCTATTTCCTTGCAGCTGATCTCTGATGGTGAAATCCAACAAGCAGCTCCATATCACATGTTGTTGTCTTCCAGCCAAGCATTTCGTAACCTTGTTAATGCGCACAAAGACACAGCTGCTTCTGAAAGACACATCAAGGTAGCTTCTCTTGGTAAGGGTGGAACCTTCTCCGAAGAGACCGGGAAAGGTTATTGCGGGATTCAGACAAGAGATTCACTTGAGCGTCAGCTGATTGAGCAAGAAGTGAGAGAAACCGGAGACAGTGGGTGGAAACCGTATCTGCAATACTTGAATCAGCGCAAAGGCTTTTTTTACTTCTCCGCAGCTGTACTATGCCAAATTATCTTTATTGTTTGCCAAGTAATGCAGAATTATTGGATGGCTGCTAATGTTCAGAACCCTCGAGTCGGCAAATTACGGCTGATTGTGGTATACACTCTGATAGGATGTAGCTCAATGTTCGTTTTACTCTTGCGATCTCTTTCTACAGTTGCTTTAGGGATGGCATCTTCAAAGTCCCTATTTAATCAGCTATTGAACTCTCTTTTCCATGCACCAGTAGCTTTTTACCAGTCTACACCAATGGGAAGGATACTGAGCCGGGTAAGAGTTTCCAAAGTTGCATGTTTGCATATCCTTTGAGAACTTTGTGAGGCTAATGTTTCTATGTTTATTATGTAGGTATCCTCTGATTTGAGTATTGTAGACCTAGATCTTCCAGCCAGCTTTGTTCTTGCTGTTCTAGCTATACTGAATGTGTCATCAAATCTTGTAGTCCTTGCTGTTATTACCTGGCAAGTTCTGTTTGTTTCCATACCGATGATCTACATGGTGGTTCTCTTACAGGTAAATGTTTAATAGTTTTCTTGGCAAGCCTTTGGGTGGTAGTAAAAGCATCATCATCTTCCATAAACAGTACACATTATAAGCTTTCGTAGTAAGTTTATAATGTAATATGATAGTCCAAACCATTCGGTATTTTTAAACTCCGAAATGTTACTCTGACATTCGTACATCATGGATAAACATGCTTGATAGTGTCTAGCCATAAACAAACTCCCATCTAGATTACCTTTTTGAAAAGAATGACATACAACACTCTTTTATGCAAGTTGTGGATGGAAGAGGCAAGGGTGCGGCTTCTTTGATTTTCTAGAGCGAATAATGTAGTCGCATTTGTTGTGGTTTTCTACAGAAAACTTATTTTTGAAGTTGTCTTTTAAACCAAACAGAGATACTACTCGGCTTCTGCAAAAGAACTCATGCGGATTAATGGAACCACCAAGTCCATGATAGCAAACCATCTTGGGGAATCTATAGCAGGAGCTATGACGATAAGGGCTTTTCAGGAGGAAGATCGTTTCTTTGCTGAGAATCTAGATCTCATTGACAAAAATGCTAGTCCTACTTTTCACATTTTCTCTGCAAATGAGTGGTTGAGCCAGCGCTTAGAAATACTTTGTGTGATTATCCTTTGCTCCTCGGCCCTTGTGCTTGTTTTGCTTCCTGCAAAAACTTTTGGTTCTGGTAGGTGTATTTTTATTTCAAATCAACTACTATATATTTGTGTGAGCGGGTTTTGCTAAGGTAATGCTCGATTACCAACCTCTCATATGGCAGGATTTGTCGGGATGGCACTGTCCTATGGTCTTTCGCTGAACCTGTTCCTTGTTTTTACTGTTCAAACCAAATGCACTCTAGAAAATCATATAATTTCTGTGGAAAGGCTACACCAGTTCATGCACATTCCTAGTGAAGCTGCAGAAATCATAGATGGAAATCGACCCATGCCTAGTTGGCCTGCAGTAGGTAGAGTGGAGATCTATGATTTGGAGGTATAAGTAAAATTATGTGATATATTTCTATAATATAAGCAATGTCATGTCTAATGAAGATTAAAATACTAAGGAAGTTTTTGTCAAGCAGATCAGGTATAGGCTCAATACTCCAATTGTTCTTCAAGGGATTAGTTGCACATTTGAAGGAGGGCACAAGATCGGGATTGTTGGGCGAACGGGCAGCGAGAAATCAACTCTGATAGGTGCATTGTTCAGACTCATAGAACCAGTAAGGGGGAAAATCATCATTGATGGCATTGACATCTCAAAAATTGGGCTTCATGATCTTCGGTCACGGCTAGGGATCATACCTCAAGATCCTAGACTTTTTATGGGAACTGTCAGATACAATCTGGATCCACTTTCTCGTCATACAGACCAGGAAATTTGGGAGGTATTTTCTGTTGCGGCTTATGTGTTTTTTCTTTTTGCTGCTTACATGATGAAAATAGCTAATAGTTGACAAACAACATAACCAATATAGGTTACCAATGCACGCATGTAGGTTCTTGATAAATGTCAACTTCGAGAGATGGTTCAAGAGAAAGAAAACGGCTTGGACAGCCCAGGCAAGTATTTAAGGTTCTTGGTTTTTTGTTTTTTCTCTTCGTTTGGTTGGAATCATTAATAGAGTTTCAGCCACTGTTTTTGTAGTTCACCAAGATGGTGTAAACTGGAGTATGGGACAGCGACAGTTATTTTGTTTGGGCCGAGTTATGTTAAGGAGGAGTCAGATATTGATTCTGGATGAAGCTACTGCTTCTGTCGACAATGCAACAGATTCTGTTCTTCAGAAAACCATACAGACAGAATTTGCAAGTTGTACAGTTATTACTGTAGCCCATCGAATTCCAACTGTTATGGACAGTACAATGGTGCTTGCACTCAGTGATGGTAAGTTTTGTATACTCGTAATAACAGTGACATTTTAGTTGATCCCACAATTTAATTGTTTAACTAAAAAAAGGGAAAAATATGGTTTGGTCCTTTTCAAGGTGGTCCCATGTCTATTTGGTCCTTTCACAAATCACCTTTTCCATTTGGTCCATAATTATTAAAATATCTAAAAAAGACTCCCTTCCCTTCTTATTTTTTCCTCTCACGTGAATGGTTTTTTCTTGTTTATTTTCTCTACTAATTTTCTCTCATTCTTACCTTTTAATATTTAAAAGTTTAAAAATTAAATATCTCTCAAAATATATGTCAAAAATTAATAAATTTTATATATTGAGCTAAGTCGACGATAGCTTTCCAACGAGTACCATTGTCGCTTATGTTTCGGAGCTTTTAATTTTTTTCAATATAATAGTAGTTCATTCCGAGAATGAAAAAAAACAAGACTTTCATTTGAAGATGAAGATATTGATATTTTTTATATGGACTTCATTCCAAACGAAATCGTTTTTTGTGCTTTTTTATATGGACTTCATTTAAATGAAGTCGTTTTTTCATGTTTTTATATGGACTTCATTCCGTAAAATGAAGTCATTTGTATATGTTTTATATGGACTTCATTTGAATGAAGTACATTTTCATGTTTTATATGGACTTCATTCCAGAAATGAAGTCATTTGTATGTTTTTATATGGACTTCATTTCGGAATGAAGTCTGTTTTTTCATATTTTTATATGGACTTCATTAAAATGAAGTCGTTTGTATATGTTTTATATGACTTCATTTTGGAATGAAGTCCATTTTTTCATGTTTTTATATGGACTTCATTCAGAAATGAAGTCATTTTTGTACATGTTTTATATGGACTTCATTTAAAGAATGAATCTGTTTTTTAGGTTTTTATATGAACATTCCAGGAATATAATAGTTAAATCAATGTAGTTAGTTTTGTAGAATGAACTCGTATAATAATAGTTCATTTTATAGCTAAAAAATAAGGCAAAAATAAAAGCTCAAAACATAGCGACAATGGTACTCGTTGGAAAGCTATCGTCGAGGGCTTTCAGAATATATAAAATTTATCATTTTTAGACATATGGTTCAAAAGATATTTAAGTTTTAAGTTTTATTTATTTATTTTTATTAAGTGAGAGAAAAAAGCAAAAGAATGTGGCATCACCAGACTAAACCATTATTTTCTGACCAAACAATAATATAAGGGTGTTTTTGCAAGCACTGAGATGACATTTACATCATCCATGACATCACCCTAGGACTAAACTATAATTTTTAGGGCCAAAATGATAATTTATATTACCAAAATAGGACCAAATGCAGAAATTATTAGGTGATTGGGTTAGAAATCTCTAAATATATTATTTAGAGATATATGATATTTCCTACCTAAAAAAATCTTAAATGTTGTCGCTCGGCAGGAAAGATAATAGAATATGATGAACCGCTGAAATTGATGAAGCAAGAAGGATCTTTATATGCACAGCTCGTCAAGGAATACTGGTCTCACATCCATTCAGCAGAATCACTGTGAAAAGTCTTGTCCTATGCACTCACACTATTCCCTTATTGGGAAAAAAAAAGTATTATGCGAATTACACTAGCATTTAACTGTGGCTCATAAACCAAATGTTCGGGTCTCCCAGAATGTTCTGTCTTAGAGTCCGACTTTGTGCACCCGTGTTTAACCGGGGTGCACATTCCTCCCATTCTAATTAGCTAAAAATTCTCTCACGTTATCTATTTTTCTCAATTACTATCCATTTTTATTTCCTTAAGAAAATAAAAAAGATGTATCGGGAATAGGGCTGCACAAGACCCACCCATCATACCCAAACCCGCCCGTACCCGCTAAACCCGTGGGTTTTTAAATCGAACCCGTCCGTTGTGGGTGCGAGGTTGGTTATGAAAATAAAAATCCGCTGTCTATGGGTGCGAGGTTGGTTTTAGCTAATACCCGCCCGAAAAACCCGCTAAATATAAACCATTGATAAAACTAATTGGAAGTCCTTGATCCTTGAGGATGATAGGAGGAGAGACTTGAAGATGATAGAAGAGACATGAGTCACTTATTGTTGGTCTGGAAACTTTTGTTAAGTTTTAATCTGAACTTCAAAATAATCATACTGTTTAAACTTTAAACTTGTTTTTATTGAAAGTATAGTACACTAGTACTTGTTTAAGCTTAACACTGAAGACTTATGTAGTTATGTTTATGGTTTGTTTTTTTAAGTTATCAAGAACTTAAGTAAGTAGTTTATTTAAACTTTAAAACATGTGTGTGAATGATTATTGAATATAAAGCGGGTTTAAGCCCAAACCCGCCCAACCCGTAGCGGGCGGGTAACAAAACTCATTCCCATTGTTTGTGGGTGCGGGGTTGGTTATGAAAATAAAAACCCGCAGTCTGTGGGTGCGAGGTTGGTTTTAGCTAATACCCGCCCAAACCCGCCCATGTGCAGCCCTAATCGGGAATTATCAATCCAATTACTGCGCACATCTCTCTAGAATTCAATTAATTGTGATTTTTCTTTTCCTTCTCTCTTCAGAACAACAAAGAAGATGGAAGGCCTGGTTCATGAGATTCCATAAAAAGAAAAAAATCTCAGCAGTAAGTTTAACCTGCACATATCAATGGAAATTATTAAACTTCCTCAATCTTTGGAAAACCCTAGAAACACGACGGCATTACCATTACATGTATTGTGTGATCCTACAACTGGTTCTTTTCATGCTTATGAAGATACAACGTCTATAGAGGTAGTCCAGGGATATGATCAGTCTTGCAACAACAAGATTAATAGATATGAAGATGACAGTGATTCCTATAAAGATTTTGGATATCATAGTTCGGGTTCTGCAAGTGATGAAGAAAATGGTGAAATACAATATCAATGTTGTGATAAGCTAGAAAATGCAGAGTCAGAGGAACGATTTTATTTGGTTGTTTGTTATTATTTTTACCCGCGAGTTATAACCCCAAAGGTGTCACTATTCATGCACAAAAACTCCACCAAAACAAATTGTTCACAAAAACCCCATTTAACATAAACTGTCTATATTACCCTTCTACTATTTCAATCACCCCAACAAAAACAAAAATCAACCCCACCTTTAAATTTCATTATATTATCACCAACAACAACAACCACCACCAGCAACACCACCACCGACCACCACCGCGCCACCACCAGAAAAAATGATGAAACCAAAATTGGTTTCACCGAAATTAGATGAAACCAAACAGAAAAAACGATGAAACCAAATTTTGGTTTCATCATAAAAGAAAGGAGAAAGAAGAAAGAAGAAAGAAGAAAAATGAAAAAATGAAACACAACAAGATGAAACCTACCACCACCGTCAACTGCACCGCCCCGATCACCGCCACAACCATCATCACCACAACCACCACTACCATTACCTCCTCAACTAAGACTAGTTTCAACAATAAACAATCCACTTGTGTCTCACCATCAAAAATTGGTTTTCATACAGATCAATATTCAACAAAATGAAAAAAATACGATGAAACCTCCTCAACTAAGATTAGTTTCAACAATAAACAATCCACCTGTGTCTCACCATCAAAAATTAGGTTTCATCATTTTTCCACATATTGTCATTTCACCAACACAACTTCAATGATGAAACCAAACATGACGACTTCCAAGTCAGGCCGAATAAACTAGGAAAAAATCAGGTGAAACCAAAATTTGGTTTCATCATAAAAGAAAGGAGAAAGAAGAAAAAAGAAAAAAGAAAAAAATGAAACACAATAAGATGAAACCTACCACCACCGTCAACTGCACCACCCCCATCGCCGCCACAACCACCACAACCATTACCTCCTCAACTAAAACTAGTTTCAACAAAAAACAATCCACCTGTATCTCACCATCAAAAATTGGTTTCACAAATATCAATATTCAACAAAATGAAAAAAATACGATGAAACCTAATTAGGTTTCATCATTTTTCCACATAATGTCATTTCAGCAACATAACTTCAATGATGAAACCAAACACGACGACTTCCAAGTCAGGCCTAATAAACTAGGCAAAAATCAGGTGAAACCAAAATTTGGTTTCATGATAAACTTAATTCTCATCGTTAAAATTTTTGGTTTCATGATAGAAAATAGGTAAGATTATGATGAAACCAATTTTGGTTTCATCATAAGTTTACTATTTTCACCTGCCAAAACTGTTAGAATTTGATGAAACCAATTTTGGTTTCATCATAAATCTGTCATTTCCCCAACACAATATTGATTTCGACGATGAAGATGTATCATCATTTACTGGTGATGATACATCAGAAGGTGGTGTTGTTGGTGGTTGTAGAGGATTGAATGAGGGTGGATCTGCAAGTATTGTGTTGATTGTAGAGGATAAAAGGAGAAGGAGGAGGTGTTGTTGGTGTCGAATTTGAAGGTATTAATGGTTTTAGATGATAGAAGGAGGAGGCTGAAGTAGTGATGATGATGTTAATGGAGGAGACGAAGATGTTGGTGGTGGCGGATCTGGACATAACAGCTAGTTTGGTGGTGGCGAAGCTACTGTGGGTGATAAATATGAACAAAAAAGTAGAATAAAAAGAGAAGGAGGTGTTCGTGGATGAGATAGAGGTGGTGTTGGTGACGGATCTGGACATAGCGGCTGATTTGGTGGTGGCGGAGCTACTGTTGGTGATAGATCTGAACAAAAATAGAAGAAAAAGAGACGGAGGTGTTCGTGGAGAAGACCGAGGTGTTCGTGGAGGAGAAGTAAGTGTTGCTGCTGGTGGTGACGGAGGTGTTGTTGCTGGTGTTCGTGGAGATCTATTGTTGCTGCTGGTGGTGATGGTGGTGGGGAGAAGGAGATGGAGATGGAAAAAAGAAGAAAGAAAAAATGGAGAGAAGAAGAAGAAGAAAAGGTAAAAAGGGTATGTTTGGGTTTTTTTAAGTAACAAAAACTAAATTTACTCATTATTATTTGACTTGGGGTTTTTGTGCCACTTTTTAATCAAATGGTTTTTATTTATTAAAAATAATATAGCTGGATTTTTTGTACCACAAGTTTGGTCACCTTGGTGTTTTGTGACTAGTTTTGTTATTTTTATTTATTGAAAAAAAAAACACGTACACACCAATTGCATTCTCGTCCGGAACCGATTTTAGGAAAATAGGTGGTTTAGTAAGGTGAACCCTCTGGGCGTTATCATCCGAAATACCACAAGCCTCAACCTTGTACCTGTGACTAGTCTTTGACTGTAGTTATATTTTGTTGTAGGTAACCCAAGCTTACCTAATTTAGTGAGCCAAGCATTTGCATGTGTACAAATTTTTGTTGAATTCTTGTGTATGCCTGAACGTAAAAGAGACGCTCTACGTCAGTTTGTTAGAAAAAAAACCTAGTGGTTCCATTTTAGTAAACAAGGATCTTGATTACCTTAATCTAGAGACCTCTGATTTTGGAAAGTCTAGTTTTGAACGTCTGTCTCTTGGTGAGAAACCTAGTAATATGATATATCCAGAAATGACAACTTTGAAAACTTTGCTAAATCCTACTAGGACCACTCGTCCTTTGCATATCAAGTTAGCTGAAACGGAGCCAAGTTATGAACTGAAACCCGAGACCTTACATATTCTCCCAATCTTTTTAGGGAAGAAAAATAAAAACCCCTATTTCTATGTTAGGGATTTTGAGGAAATTTGTAGTACCCTAAAAATTAGATGCCTTGACGATGATGCTTTGAAACTTAGGTTATTCCCATTTTCCCTAAAAGATAAAACAAAATCTTTGTTGTATAGTTTGACTTCCGAGTCAATTGAAACCTTTAAACAACTTACATCTGCCTTTTTCAATAATTTTTTCCCTAGGCATAAAACATCGTCTATTAGGACGCAAATCAGCACATTTGCCCAGCAAGAGGGAGAATCGTTGTATAGGTGTTTGGAAAGGTTCAATGATTTATTAGCCCAATGTCCTCATCATGGTTTAGAAAAGGTTAGGCTAGTTCAGATTCTTTATGAGGGTTTAGATTATTCGAAAACAACCATGGTTGAGTCTCTATGCACCGGTGGGTTTGAAAACCAAATTGTTGATGCGGCGATGGAATTTTTGAATGAAATCGCCGAGAAAACCCAGCAGTGGGAAAATAGTAGGGAACCACAGAAAACAATTCTTCTAACTAGAGGAAACGTTAATAGGGTAGAAGGAAATTTTGAATCAGATGCTAAAATTGCAGCAATAGCCAAAAGATTAGAAGCTTTAGAATTGAGTCACACTAGTGGTCGAGTGGAGCATTTTTGGGAAGGCCAGACTATTGAAGAGCAAGCCAATGCTCTCTATAATAACACTAGATTCAATAGCCATCAAAAGGTTGATCCATATTCAGAAACCTACAATCCTGATTGGAGAAACCATCCGAACCTTTCGTGGTCTAAGGGCCAGAATCAAGGTCAGTTCAGTAATTCTAACGCTACCCCAGGTTTTGGCTATAGTAAGAATCCTTCAGGACCAGCACAGTTTCAGAATCCTCCAGATAACAAGTTCATGAGCTTAGAAGAAACTCTTACCTCATTTATTCGAAACACTAAAAAGATTCATCTATCGCTTTCACATGGCATAAAAGAAAGTAAAAATATAAGCCAGGCTAATTCTCAGGCTATTTCTGAGTTAAAAAACCAGGTTAGTCAAATAAATGAGTCCTTGAGAGAAAAACGTAAGTTTCCTAGTCAAACACAACCCAACCATAAAGGAGTTCATGAAGCAGGTGCAAAACCATAGAATCAATTGAATGCTATTAGAACCCTTAAGAGTGGTAGAGTTGTAGACAATAAGGTAATTAACCATGCCTGATAGTGAACACACTGCAGTTCACCCCTCAAGATCTCACCCTCAGGACCACCAGTAGCTAAGGAAATTGATAAAATTTCTGATAATGCCAATTCGGTTTCTAAGAGGTCTGATTCTGTGCCTAGAGCCCCATTTCCCCAACTATTAGTACCAACAAAGTAGCAATCGAACTTTAATGACATATTGGAGGTTTTTAAGCAAGTCACCATAAACCTTCCTTTATTAGATGCAATTAGGCAACTTCCTGCTTACGCTAAGTTCCTTAAGGATATGTGTACGAGAAAGAGAAAGCTAAATGTCCCTAAGAAAGCCTTTTTAGCTACTCATATAAGTTCGATCATCCAGAACACCACAACTCCTGAGTACAAAGACCCAGGTTCCCATACCATTGCTTGCACAATAGGTAACTTTCGGGTAGAAAAAGCTTTACTTGACTTAAGAGCCAGTGTGAACTTTTTACCGTACCATGTATACTTACAACTAGGGATTGGTGAAATGAAACCTACTTAAATGACAATGCAGTTAGCTGATAGGTGTTTATGGGTGAACACTATTCCTGCCGGATTTGGTAATTTGGGGTTTGTGGATGAGGAATGAATCTAAACCCTAAACAAATGCACTGCGCGGTGAGTGCTTGTAGATTCGGAAATCAATCTGTACAAGTCCGGCCTAAACCAAGAAATGGCCGTTCCAGACTTGTTTCGGTCACAAAGTGAAGGAGATGGGGTTGATCTTAGGGAGGGAAGCGAAGAAGGTGTTGAGATTGTGAAGGTGTTGGCTTACTTATGACTTGTAACAGAAAGCTGAACCGGCTTACAGGATGCAAGCTATCAGTTCCGTTGTTTTGTATTAACACTTGGTTTGTTTTTGTCCTTACTTGCTCTGTTTGTGGAAATAGGGAGGAGAACCTATTTATACAAGTCATTGAGCCTTATTCACGTCTCTCGTGGGAAGTGGAGGAAGTGGAGTGATGGATTAGTGGAGTTGTGTGTCGGTGCTACACGATCAGTCTTGCCCACCTCTCCTGTCATCGCTAACCGTCCATAACTTCCCAACACGTTCTTGTGATGGCGCGTTGCACGCTGCACGCTGTAAACCGCCAGACCAATACCCCAGTATGTATCCCCCCAGTTTGTGACATGATTGATGTCTCGAGTGTGTGGATCGTGGATCCACAAAAGGTAGCATGTAATGCTGAATTGAATAACTGTGTTATTCAGGAAGTTGATACTTGTGAAGTATCATGTGTATTTTATGCAGGTACTGCATCCTGGTGTGGTAGAGTGATGGGTGGTAATCACCATGACGCCTCACCGACTCGCTTAACTCCCCGACCATGTGTGTATAACCAAGCCGGTGAAGTTGGACGGACGAGATGATCTTTGAGACACTCATCTGCGACCGTTGGTGGAATTAGGGTTTTAGAAGAGGTGCGCAAGCATCCCTCTTCAGCCTGGTCGAATCCCATCTTGGGATATGACTTTGGCCAGACCGACCGTACATGCGTGTAGACGGCATGACGGTGTAGGCGCCTATACCCATTACCTCACGAAAGTATGATCTGGGCCACTCAATTCGTCCGGTGAAGTTGAGTGGTCGAGATCAATTTGTGACAGAAAACCAGTGCCGCAAGAGCCGCGCGTCATGCCCATTTCGAGCGCACATTTGGTCGGTTGTCAATCCGTCAAATATAATTTCACTTTCTCAATCAACTAAATATAAATATAGTATGCGATAAGAAAGAGTTCGTATCCACAGAGAGGCGTTTGTTGTTATAAATTTTCAGTTTCTAAGTAACCCAAGGTATGTTTGTTGTATTTAAGCAAATAAAAGTAATTAAAAGCAAAGTAAGTAATTGAAATTATCAATAAGGAGAAGATATTGGTCACGGGATGGTATCATTCACAAACATGTATTTTCATCAATGATTAGAATTGGTATTTAATCTCGTATTTATTAAAAGTCCTAGGATATCTTGATCGCAAATATAACCCGTTAATTCCCTATTTTCATCACAACCACATTAAAAGATGCATATGTGAATTCTTCGTAGAAAGCAACCTAAAGTGTAAAAGCACAATTAAGTTTAACTCCCTAAAAGCATTAAGATTTATGGAATAAGACTCATCAATGCATCACCACTAACTCATCTAAGTTGCAACCTCAGTGCCATGAGCCTCTGCCACTCCTTGCAATTTTAATCAGCCACCAGTTCTAGCTTGCACCCATTTCAGCACTCCCATATCCTGCTCTGTGCAAACATCAGAGCCACATTCTCCCTGCAACTCCCATTCATTCAAGACAACCACCTACAATCCTTCTTTGCTTTTGAGTGCACCAGAGCCATTGTTTCCACTTCCTTAAGCTTCATGTAACAACAAGAACACCAAGTCCACCCCGAATCTTCTCCGAGTTCAAACCCTAACATACATCTAACCCCACTTGTTTTGCAATTGCATACAAACCCATTCAAAGGCTGCCACTGTAATTCTTTGCTTCAGAGATTCAACCAAGCAACATGATACCGATTTCCTTCATCTGCTTCTCTTTCGAATTCAACAGCAACAACCAGTTCAATTTCACCATCTTTCAATTCGATTTCCGTTCAATCAAGCCCCCATCACTGCATCTTAGTTTCAGATCGAACTGATTTCAAAACTAACTTTAATTTAGACTCAGCAGCAACCATCGCATCTTCCTCCTCTTTATCGACAATGAATCGAACCCAGACAACCACCATCTCTGCCTCTCGATCTCCTCCTCTCAAATTGATTCAGCTGCCGTTTTCTCCTCTTCTTTCTCAATGATTGAATGAGATATGTTTTCTCGATCTCGAATCACAGCTGCGAAAACCCATCTTCTATTTTATCTTTTTCTGCTTCAATTTCCTCCACAAAACTGCTTCAATCGAACCACAATTTCTCTCACACAAACCCTAGCAGCCACACACTCTCTGTGTTAGAACCCAAATGATTGAGAAATGAATTCTCATCTGAATTCTATGCTGTGTAGGAAGTGGACTTGATATTGGCACCCAGTACGTATAAGGGCCACCTCCAATTATTTTGGCCTGTCGGTACCAGATAACCGACAGCCTAATTCTCTATCCAACTGTCAGTTTTAGACAACTGACAATTCATTCTTCCGCTCCTTCGCCGCGTTTCAGCCTGCTCCACATATAGCTCGCCTGTGAACTGGTCGTTTTGCCTTTTACGCTCCAAATGGATGATTTCTTTCGCCTTCTTTTCCTCAGTGCTTCTTTTCCTCTTTAATAACTCAAAAACACACGTAAAGTGCATAATTCACAAGAAAAATAGCAAAGAAAGCGTAACTCTAGATAGTAAATACGATCTTACATCTTTATTAGTTAATTAACCAAAATTGTATTCTACACCTATCGATTCCCCACTCTTTGCTAAAAAACAAAACAATAAAATACAACAACTCCGTGCATAATAAATAACAAGCCTTTAAACCCCTAAATGTCCCTAAAAATAGTCTCGTGAGGGTTTACTAGAGAAACCCACAAAACCTATATTTCCAACTTACTAGTTCTCCGTAATGATAGTATCCAACGCGCTAAGAAGACATAGAGATTCTGCCGAGTCGCTAGATAAGAAGTTAGACACATAAATGAACACAATCTCATTCTTAAAAGTTGAGAGAGAGATAACCATCCCTTCTCGACTAAAATTCGGGTTCGGATCAAAAGAGACGAGAGAAAAGATCCCCACACTTAGACTTTGCTAGTCCTCGAGCAAATCAAACAAAACAATAAAATACAACAACTCCGTGTCGTCGAGGCTACGGTCACTTTTAGCATAAATAACAAGCCTTTAAACCCCTAGGTGTCCCTAGTGGACGAGTTATAGTCTCGTGAGGGTTTACTAGAGATATACCCACAAAACCTATATTTCCAACTTACTAGTTCTCCGTAATGATAGTATCCAACTCTAAGAAGACATAGAGATTCTGCACTAGTCATAAGAAGTTAGACACATAAATGAACACAATCTCATTCTTAAAAGTTGAGAGAGAGATAACCATCCCTTCTCGACTAAAATTCGGGTTCGGGTGGAGTGATCAAAAGTCTCGACTCTGCCTCACAAGAAAGGGTTTTATGAAATTGCTCTCAATAATAAATAGCTTTTTATGGGTCACACATGTGTCCAGGTAGGAATGAGGAGAGAATCCTGAGACACGTTGAATGGTAGGAAGGCAAAGCCCTCCGAAATATTTTGAAAACCCACATCTTTTATATATTTTTGAAAACCCATTTTTCTGACGATCTCTTCGAAAGGAAATCAAACCATTTAACGAAGGTGAGAATATGCTTACTTACAGTGAATCCGTTCGGCGTGCAGCTAGCACCACTCTCACAAAGATCCATAGAAACGTCTTCGGTCTTCTATCGGTGTCTTCATCTTCGTCTTCGGTCTTCAACTCTTGATGATAACTCTCGAACTTCGTAGAATCTTGACAATATGATTCTTTCCCTCAAATTTCTTGTCGCTTGAAACTTCATTATAGATATTCCTTCTTTCCATAGGCTTTATTGAAAGAATACAAAAATAAAAACAAACTATACAACCCAATTTTTTTTCTTTTTCTTTTTCTTTTTTTTTTCTGTTTTTTTTTTTTTTTTTTTTGAGAAATCAAACAAAAATAAAACAAAATAAAAAACTATTAACAAACCTAAAACTTTTCTCTTGTCTCTTTTTTTTTCTCTTTTTTTTTTTTTTTTTAATTTTCTTTTTTTTTTTTTTTTTTTTTTTAATTTTTTTTTTTTTTTGAGACAAGAGAAAGTACAATACAAAAATAAAAATGTATGTACAATGCCATGGTATAAGTACTTTACCGCTTGAATCTTCACAACTTATATGTCTTGATATCATAACTTCTCGAACTTTCATCCTTGATAATTTCCGCTCTTGTACTATAGTCTTCAACTTATAAAAATTCTGCCCCTGTTTTTGTTGCTTTACTCAAATCCGAAATCTGCCCATTTCTGTACCGTTGCTTGTAAACCTCGAACGTATTCAACTTTCCTTCGAATTTGTGATGCTCCTCTTGTTGATGATGATGGTGTTTCTATGGACTGTTGGTGTAGAGAGATAAGGTGGATGGTGCTAACTGCGAACAAGATCACAAGTGGTATGTAAGTTAGCAATTCGATGTCACCAACATGGTTGATAAAAATAGCACTCAAGAGATCAAAATAGTGCTTCTATGGTGGGAAATTGGACAGCTCACCATTCTCGCCCGAATTTACGTACGGTGACACACACTCTAAAAGCACAAATTTAGACAGTACAAAGAATTGAAGGTTGGTGCCTCACATTATGTAACATGGGTAGTCTCCACTATAGGGGATCACTGTTCTAATACCGAATTCAGCTTTGCACCTTATTTGCCACTGGCATGGTTAAATCCAACTTTAACTCTCATACAATTAAGAAACCCGATCATGTTCTCTGTCATCTCTAAGTTCAGTCACTATTGTGAGATTCTCGATGTAATCTTAGCGACATGTATACTATGTGACTCTAAATAACTACAAGTTGGAGTTTTCTTATTCACTGGTTCACAAAAAAGTTGAAAAATTGCAAAAATTTACAACATAAACCACTCCCCCACACTTAAACTTTACATTGTCCTCAATGTAAATTGAATCGTCCAAAGTAAGTCAAGGTGGGAAATCCTAATAAGAAATCAGCAAAAACAAAGAAAACAAAACAAGAAAAACTAAAAACAAGAAAAGAAATAAATACAAGACAAGAAATACTTATCCTTTGGGTTGCCTCCCAAGTAGCGCTTGGTTTAAAGTCGTCGGCCGACTATCTCCTTGCTTTCTATGACTCCTCCGGAGGAGTACATCCACAAAGTTAACTCCTTCCACCACTTTGGAAGTGAAATTCTCATAATATGGTTTCAATCGGTGCCCATTAACTTTAACTTCTTTCCCGTAGCTATGCTTCGAATTTCCACTTTGCACCATGAGAAAACACATTAGTAACAATAAAAGGTCCGATCCATCGTGACCTTAGTTTACCCGGAAATAATTGCAAGCGAGAATTAAACAAAAGCACTTTCTGCCCAATGCAAAATTGTTTCCTAGAAATCATGTTATCATGGAATGCTTTCGTCTTTTCTTTGTAAATCCGTGAACTTTCAAATGCATCATTGCGAAGCTCCTCTAGCTCTTGAAGTTGTAACTTCCTTTGCTTTCCAGCCCCATCCATCTCCATGTTGCATTGTTTAATAGCCCAAAACGCCTTATGCTCAATTTCCACGGGTAAGTGACAAGGTTTACCATACACAAGCCTAAAAGGAGACATTCCAATAGGTGTTTTATATGCGGTTCTATACGCCCACAAAGCATCATTAAGTCGCATGCTCCAATCCTTCCGTGTCGGGTTCACCGTCTTTTCTAGAATGGATTTCACCTCCCGGTTAGACACCTCGGCTTGTCCATTGGTTTGGGGATGATAAGGTGTTGCAATCTTGTGCGACACATTGTACTTCGACAACAAGCTTTGTAAAATCCTGTTTTGAAGTGAGAACCCCATCGCTAATTATGGCTCTTGGAATTCCAAACCTTGCAAAAATATTAGCTTGCACAAAATCAAACCACTTTAGAATCATTAGTAGGGGTGGCTTTAGCTTCCACCCATTTCGAGACATAATCAACCGCAAGTAAGATATAAAAATTCCCATGGGAGTTGACAAAAGGCCCCATAAAATCAATACCCCATACATCAAAAACTTCAATAAATTGAATATAAGTTTGTGGCATTTGATTTCGGGCACCTAGATTGCCGGTTCTTTGACACCTATCACAAGTTGTACAAAATATATGTGCATCCTTAAACAAAGTTGGCCAATAAAAACCACTTTCAAGTACCTTGTGCGCGGTTCTCTTACTCCCAAAATGTCCTCCGCAAGCATAAGAGTGACAAAAAGACAAGATAGAGTTAAATTCGGATTCGGGCACGCACCTTCGTATTACTTGGTCACTACCATGTTTCCATAAGTATGGATCATCCCATATGTATTGGTTCCCTAACCTCTTAAGTTTGTCCCTCTCGGACGAGACAAGTTCTTTGGGATTTGTTTAGAAACTAAGTAATTGACAATATCGGCATACCATGGTTCTCCAAGGGCAATCGAGAAAAGTTGCTCGTCCGGAAACTTTCACGCAACGGGATGGTCTCCTTGTCCACGAAAAGTCGGCTCAAGTGATCCGCAGCGGTGTTCTCAATTCCTTTCTTGTCTTTGATTTCAATATCAAACTCTTGCAAGAGTAATATCCATCGTATGAGCCTCGGTTTCGCCTCTTTCTTTGTAAGCAAGTATCTAAGTGCTGCATGATCAGAAAAGACAACAACTTTTGTACCAATTAGATAAGAGCGAAACTTTTCTAAAGCAAAAACAATGGCTAATAACTCCTTTTCAGTGGTTGTGTAGTTTTGTTGAGCCTCATTTAACGTTCTAGAAGCATAATAAATAGCATGAGGAAGCCTCCCCACATGTTTCCCAAGCACCGCACCAACCGCATAATCACTAGCATCACACATGAGTTCGAACGGCTTACTCCAATCCGGTGGTTTAATGATAGGGGCTGAAATCAAAAGTTCTTTCAAACGATTGAATGCCGCCATACATTTCTCATCAAAGTTAAAAACCACATCTTTTTGCAATAAGTTACAAAGTGGTGATGCTATCTTGGAAAAGTCCTTGATGAACCTACGATAAAAACCTGCATGACCAAGAAAAGAACGTATCTCCCCACCGTTGTGGGAGGGGTTAGAGCACGAATAAGGTCTATCTTAGATTTATCAACTTCCAAGCCTTTAGAAGATATTATATGGCCTAAAACTATGCCATGAGTTACCATGAAATGGCACTTCTCCCAATTTAGCACAAGATTTGTTTCAACACATCGTTCAAGGATTAGAGACAAGTTGTTCAAGCAAAGGTCAAAAGAATCACCAAAGACACTAAAGTCATCCATGAACACTTCGATTATGTTTTCAACATATTCAAAAGATACTTACCATACACCTTTGAAAGGTAGCCGGAGCATTGCATAAGCCAAAAGGCATCCTTCTATAAGCAAAAGTACCGAAAGGACAAGTGAAAGTGGTTTTCTCTTGGTCCTCCTGCTATCACAATCTGATTATAACTTGAATAGCCATCAAGAAAGCAATATTAAGAGTGTCCAAAATAAACGTTCAAGCATTTGATCAATAAAAGGTAAAGGAAAGTGATCTTTTCTAGTGGTGGCATTCAATTTTCTATAATCAATACAAACCCTCCAACCGGTTTGCACACGAGTTGGGACAAGTTCATTCTTATCATTCTCCACCACCGTCACACCCGATTTCTTTGGTACTACTTGTACCGGCTTACCTGATCTTGCTATCGGATATGGGGTAGATAACACCCACTTCCAAAAGCTTGAGTATCTCCTTTTTCACAACTTCCATCATGGGAGGATTCAAAAGACGTTGCGCGTCCCTTTTAGGCTTTGCATCATCCTCCAAACGAATTTTGTGCATACAAATGGCAGGGCTAATACCCTTGATATCGGCAATTGTCCATCCTATGGCCGTCTTGTACTTCCTTAGCACCCTTAGAAGTTTTTGCTCCTGTAAATCACTAAGCTTGTTAGAAACTATCACCGGTAACTCTTCATTATCACCCAAGTACAAGTACTTAAGGTGGTCGGGAAGAGGTTTCAATTCTAAAATCGGAGATTTAGTAATTGAAGGTACAAGCTTTTCATCACTGCATGGTAAAGAGATAAAAGAGATATTATGAGTTTTCGGGCATTCTTGTAGTGAATTAAGATCACCAAGAGCTTCCTTGACTTCATTACCACACTCTACACCATTATCCATGGATGTAGTTAACACGGTTTCCAAAGCATCATCACCGGTTAATTCAAACATTTGTTGTGCTAATGTATCCATCACATCAATGGAGAAACAAGAATGGACATCGCTAGGATATCTCATCGTCTCAAAAATGTTGAAACGTATTATTTCTCCATCAAACTCCATAGTTAGCGTTCCCTTATCCACATCAATTATGGTTTTCGCCGTTTTCATGAAAGGACGCCCAAGAAGCAATGGAAGAGACGAGTCCGGTGAACCTTCATCCATCTCTAACACACAAAAGTCCGCTGGAAATACAAGTTGATTAACCTGCACAAGAACATCCTCAACAATACCCATTGGGTAAACATTAGAGCGATCGGCTAATTGCAATACAATTTCAGCCTTTTTAAGAGGACCAAGAACAAGTGAATTATACATTGACGCAGGCATAACATTAACGAAGCACCTAAGTCCAACATAGCTTTGTTAAAAGTTGTGTTACCAATTGACGGGAATGTCAAAACTACCCGGATCCTTGCACTTAAGTGGGAGTTTGTGTTGTAAGATTGCCGAAGCATTCTCCCCCACACTAAGCACTTCATTACCTTTGAGCCTTTGTTTGTTGATACACAAGTCCTTCAACACCTTTGCATACTTTGGAACTTGCTTGATAGCATCAATGAGTGGTATGTTCACATGGATCTTTTTAAGAACGTCTAAAATCTCCTTTTCTAGTTCCGCCTTCTTAGAACTTGCAAATCTGCGAGGAAAAGGTAGAGGAGGAACATAAGTAGAAACCGGAGTTTTAGAGTTAGAAATAGGTACCTCAGAAGTTTGGGGAGTATCCTCATTATTCTCCTCCAAAACAGGTTCCTTTGGTGTCTCCACCTTGCCCGAATCAGTAACTTCGGGTTGCACAAGTTGTGTGCCGCTTCTCAACGTAATAGCATTGACACCCTCTTTTGGGTTAATAGGTTGAGAAGGGAGTTTCCCACTATTTTGCGCCTTCAATTGGTTCAAATCAATAGCCATGGAACCCATTTGTGTTTGCAACTCCTTAATAGCACTCTTAGTCTCTTGTTGACTCTCTTTAAACATGGTGGAAATGCCTTGCATCATTGTTTGAAGATTTGAATCAATATCCGAACCTTGATTTTGCATTGATTGTTGTGCTTGAGGTTGCTGAAATTGTTGTCTCGGCTGGAATTGTTGTTGTTGAGGTTGAAATCCACTTGAAGAGTTGAAGGTAGGTTGTTGAACCGCTCCTTGCTTGTTGGCATAGCTAAAATTGGGGTGATCTCTCCATCCCGATTGTAAGTGTTGTAGTAAGGATCATACCGTCTTGGTTGATTTGGAAAGATCGCATTAGCTTGCTCGTCTTCATAAGATTGAGGAGAACTTGGTATAACCGCGGATGCAACTTGTTGCAACATTGCTGTCATGTTACCCATTTGTTGACGAAGTTCCTCCACCTCGCTCACTTCACTCACCCTTCTTAGAATCACATCCGAACCACGACTCAAGAATTGTTGTGAGTTCGCTGCCATATTTTCAATCAACTCCCTAGCTTGTGTCACCGTCTTGCTAACTAGTGCACCACCACCCGCAGAGTCAATAAGATTCCTATCACTTGATTTGAGTCCTTCATAGAAGTATTGGATTATCATAGCATCACTAAATTGGTGGTGAGGGCAGCTTGCAACCAATCTCTTGTACCGTTCCCAACATTCATATAAGGATTCTCCCACGTTTTGCTTCATCCCACAAATTTCTTTGCGAATTTGAGTAGCCTTGGATGCAGAAAAATATCTCTCCAAAAAGAGTTTCTTCAACCCATTCCATGTTGTGACACTTCCGGGAGGTAAATAGTACAACCAATCCTTAGCACTATCCATTAAAGAGAAACGGAAAACCTTCAACATTTCACCATCCGCCTCAACATTTGCTGGAAGCATAGCCGTGACAATGGTGTGGAAGTCCAAAAGATGTTTGTTAGGATCTTCATTCACCATGCCATGGAATTTTGGTAATTCTCTAAGCAACCCCGGCTTTATCTCAAAAGTAGAGTTCGTTTGAATATACCCATGTTGTGTATCAAGCCTATGAGAAGCTAAGTCCTTGAGTGAACGATTTGCATCACCCATTGTTCCTTCTTCTTCCACGTGTGGTTCCTCTACGATTGGAACCTCTTTTCCTTCTTCTTGTTGTCGGAAAATCTCTTCTCCTACTTCCAACTCGTGCTCGTCCGTTATGTCTTGACTTGGTTGGAGTATTGTGCCGCGTCGAGTAGCTATCCCGCACCTTGGATAATTCCAATCCTTAGAAGCCAGAGATTAGGTACCTGCAAACAATTCTCCAAAACAAGTGAGAAACAAGACAAGAACCGAAAAGCAAAGATAAAAGCAGAAATTGTAAAAAGAAACTAAAAACTCAATAACAAGCCGTGTGCCTCCCAGCCGGCGCCAAAAATTTGGCTCGGTTGTCAATCCGTCAAATATAATTTCACTTTCTCAATCAACTAAATATAAATATAGTATGCGATAAGAAAGAGTTCGTATCCACAGAGAGGCGTTTGTTGTTATAAATTTTCAGTTTCTAAGTAACCCAAGGTATGGTTGTTGTATTTAAGCAAATAAAAGTAATTAAAAGCAAAGTAAGTAATTGGAATTATCAATAAGGAGAAGATATTGGTCACGGGATGGTATCATTCACAAACATGTATTTTCATCAATGATTAGAATTGGTATTTAATCTCGTATTTATTAAAAGTCCTAGGATATCTTGATCGCAAATATAACCCGTTAATTCCCTGTTTTCATCACAACCACATTAAAAGATGCATATGTGAATTCTTCGTAGAAAGCAACCTAAAGTGTAAAAGCACAATTAAGTTTAACTCCCTAAAAGCATTAAGATTTATGGAATAAGACTCATCAATGAAAACGAATGTGTAAAAGCACTAAACGTTTTAACAAAAGTTATGATTCACTTGTGACTAATAGGATATATCACTATAAGCACTAATCACAATTATGCTACTTAGAATCAGGGATAAACAACGTTTTCGTATTGAAAACCCTAATATATCTCTAGAGATGAACACAAATCGGATTGATTCCGGACTCAACCTAACAAGTTTTCAAATCTTATAACACTATTAATTGTGAATCACAAACAATAATTACTGAGACAAAACTAATTCATTGAATCAAAAGCATGTTGAGAAATCAACTTTTATCCCATAACCAATAAGATGTTTAGCTACTCATAGCTATGGAGTTCATCATCATCAATATTCAATAATAAAACAAGGAAGAAGAAGAACAAAACCAAACCCTAGAAGCGTAAACAAAAGTGGCTCTCCAAAATTCCAAGAAAAAAAAAATATGATATATTGTAGAAGACCTTCCCTTTTATAGCTTTCTCCAACTTCTAAAACTAGGTCTAGTCTTCAAAGTCCATTAGGTGAGAATCCACCAAGCCCACAAGAAGGAGAAACCCGTGTAGAAAATACGCCCCAAAAACGGTCACCGGAAGTCTGGTATTGTGGCCGGAAATCGGTCGGAAAGTCGCCGGAAAACAGCTCCGGTGACCGGCAAAGTCCGCCCGGTCACCGGTCAACGGGTCGGATCGGTCAGCTCTGAGTTGGATCGGGTCAGGTCCAGTCAGATCGGGTCAGGTCCAGTCAGGTCTGAGTTAGACCCAAGTCAGACATGGATCAGCTGAGTGAGCTGAATGGCCAAAGCTACTACCATCTTGCCAGGCCATAATCTTGTCATCCAGCCATAATGGCTAAGCATATAACTCTGGCTTGCAATCCTGCAACTTCAAATTCAATGCAATATCAGCTCAATTCGACTCGCACTGGCCAATTCACATTGCGACTCGGCTCCATTGCTCATCTGCTACACTTCAGCTCACAAAACCACATACAATGTTCTCGTCATCGACCACAGCTTTAGTTCCACCTTGACAATCCATCCTTGCCAGCATTCATCTAATTTCAATCAACCTCAGCTGCATCTCTCCACAGTGACTTCCACCTGAGACAACATCAGCACAGCTGTAGTTTCTTGCCTGCACATAAATTCATCCTCCATGTCTCAGTGTAAACACCCATTTCAGTTGCACAAACAATCACCATAACCATGGCAATCACCAAAGCACTCACTCTTTCCTTGCTGCATAACTGAACAACATCAACATTCCAGCTGCAGTTCTTAACCTGCAGATTCATAATCACAGCCTGCCAACACTTCACCAAATCCAGATGCTTCAACTCCATTGGCACAACACATTACAACCATGCAAGCACCAAAACTAGTAAATTGCATTTATCTGAGCTCCATATACTGCCTGCTATCATTCTTGCACTCTGTCACAGCCATTGTGACTATGGCTCACACCTCAGTTCCCATCTCACCTACAATTCTGTAACAAAAGCTGCACTTGCACCTGCAATTGCTTCTCCACTGCTATCAACTTCAATTCCCATTGCAGCCAAACCACAACTGCAGTATTCTGCAATACCAGCTTTCTCCAGATGCATCTCAGCTTTAGTTCAAACCATCAACACCTGTATTCCTAGCATACATCTAGGTTCAATACCACCTACCCACACCAGTACCATCTCAGTTCTCCACTGCCAAACCATTTGAATCTTCACTTACATTGCAATACCCATTACAGACCACCTCCAGCTGCACATTACAACCACAGTTTCATCACTGCAATACCAAGCTCAAGCCTCCAGTTTCACTACCACATACACACCATCACCGCAGTCACACTCCACCCGCAATAACTCCACCGATTACTTAGCCATTTTCTCAGCTCAGCATCACCACTAACTCATCTAAGTTGCAACCTCAGTGCCATGAGCCTCTGCCACTCCTTGCAATTTTAATCCACCACCAGTTCTAGCTTGCACCCATTTCAGCACTCCCATATCCTGCTCTGTGCAAACATCAGAGCCACATTCTCCCTGCAACTCCCATTCATTCAAGACAACCACCTACAATCCTTCTTTGCTGAGTGCACCAGAGCCATTGTTTCCACTTCCTTAAGCTTCTATGTAACAACAGCAACACCAAGTCCACCCCTGAATCTTCTCCTGAGTTCAAACCCTAACATACATCTAACCCCACTGTTTTGCAATTGCATACAAACCCATTCAGGCTGCCCTGTAATTCTTTGCTTCTGTAGAGATTCAACCAAGCAACAGATACCTGATTTCCTTCATCTGCTTCTTTTTCGAATTCAACAGCAACAACCAGTTCAATTTCACCATCTTTCAATTCGATTTCCGTTCAATCAAGCCCCCATCACTGCATCTTAGTTTCAGATCGAACTGATTTCAAAACTAACTTTAATTTAGACTCAGCAACAACCATCGCATCTTCCTCCTCTTTATCGACAATGAATCGAACCCAGACAACCACCATCTCTGCCTCTCGATCTCCTCCTCTCAAATTGATTTAGCTGCTGTTTTCTCCTCTTCTTTCACAATGATTGAATGAGATATGTTTTCTCGATCTGAATCACAGCTGCGAAAACCCATCTTCTATTTTATCTTTTCTGCTTCAATTTCCTCCACAAAACTGCTTCAATCGAACCCTGAATTTCTCTCACACAGAAACCCTAGCAGCCACACACTCTCTCGTATTTAGAACCCAAATGATTGAGAAATGAATTCTCATCCGAATTCTATCTTTGTGTAGGAAGTGGACTTGATATTGGCACCCAGTACGTATAAGGGCCACCTCCAATTATTTTGGCCTGTCGGTACCGTGATAACCGAAAGCCTAATTCTCTATCCAACCGTCGCTTTTAGACAACTGACAATTCATTCTTCCGCTCCTTCGCCGCGTTTCAGCCTGCTCCACATATAGCTCGCCTGTGAACTGGTCGTTTTGCCTTTTACGCTCCAAATGGATGATTTCTTTCGCCTTCTTTTCCTCCGTGCGACTCCAGAGTACCTAATAACTCAAAAACACACGTAAAGTGCATAATTCACAAGAAAAATAGCAAAGAAAGCGTAACTACTAGATAGTAAATACGGTGTATTCTACACCTATCAACATTCCAACATGACCAATCTTGGTCGGTCTTGGCCGATCGGTCTGGTGTGAAGGTGGTAGGCTGGTGTTCACGCCTATACCTGGATATCCCATGAAAACGTGATCTGATCCATCCAAATCGTCCGGCGAAGTTGAGCGGTCGAGATCAGTTTGCGGTTTGGGAGGTGTGACCACGCTAGTTTGGGCGCGCGTCTTGGAGTAACCAGGCATGATATGCCTTGGCCAATCGGGTGAGGGGATAGATGGGTCCACGGTGGTCATGCTGGTATGACCGGACCTGCTTAATCTAATCATTGACCCTTCATTCGTGCCGGATAATATGGACGCTCGTGATGCTCACAACCCTTATTTTGGGTTTTAAGGCCGTGCGACCATGCTTTATGTAGGATCATAATATCGCAACGTACAGGGCTCGCGGGATTAATAAACGACGATGTCGCGAGGAAGTCGCAGATAGATAAGATAAACGACGCAATGAATAACGACAGACAAAACATGAGACCTGGCGAGAGTTAAGAAATGTCGCGAGAGCAAATGTTTGTGCATCTGCGACACTTCGCGAGACATTCCCTAAAAATAAAGGGAGCTTAGTTGTCATCCACTATGTATTACCCTATATAAAGAGCTAAATAGATC
>JAJJWW010001199.1:0-68519 GCA_023531295.1 Papaver armeniacum | reverse complement strand
CTTATTACTTTTGTAAATCTTCATTATAAGTATATAAAGATTTTTCTTCTACCTTGGGGGGTTTAAGCATGTTAAGCATGCTGGTACTTATTTTGGGGTTCCTCTTCAATGGGGTCGTTTGTCTGTTCATACGTTCTAGCCTATTTTAGACAAAATTAGTGGTCACCTCCAGGGATGGCGCTTAATTTTTTGGTCGCAATGTTTTGATTAAATCTTGTATTAACCCCATCTCTAATCATCTAATGTCTGTTTAGCATTTTTCCTCGTCTATTTTTTGTAAGCTTGATAGATATTATAGAGATTTTTTGTGGCATGATATCCATGGTCACGGTTTACTGCATTTTGTTAGGTTAGAATAAGGTTTGTTGTCCTTTAGACTTCGGTAATCTTGGTATTAGAGATCTTAAGTCCTATAATTAGCCCTCTTATGGAAAATGACTTGTCCTATTCACTCAAACCCCGATTCTATCATATTCGGTTTATTACGTGTTAAATATTTCGTGTGTCTTCCTTTTATTGTGTTGTTAAACCCAACTCGTCTCGTAGATGTAAAAGTATTCTCACAGGTAAGGACAATTGAGGGAGAGTTTTCGATGGTGTTTAGGCAATTGGGACTATCAACTTTTGGAATGATCCTTGAGTTTAGAATATTCTTTTATTTTTTTCCTTTTCCTAATTCTGCTAGGAATTCTTCCCCCTTTATAGTATCTAATGGGAATTCTTATGCCACTCTTACATATATATCTCCCTTCCAATGGGATTTATCTCGTCTCGAGTTTATGGTTCATCCCGATCTTGTGCAAGATATTCGGTTTATCCTTATTTATGACAATCTACAGAATAAAGATAGGCTTGTTTATTCCCCCAATCTTCATGTACATGTTACTATTAAGACTTCTTACATAATTATCTTATCGATAGTTGTAATTCTTCGAAGTTACGAGGTATGGATTATCATTCATTCATAATCGTTATTCGTAAGAATAATTTGAGGTTTGAAAAATCTATCGATTCACGTTCAATATTTTTATTCCACGACGTTATATTCTTTGTAATGATTAGTTCTGCATCGATTGGTACCAGAGAAAAGTCGATTCTAGGGTTGATAAGATGCCACCAAGAGTACGGTCTTGGCCGTGGTCGAGGTCGAGGAGGTGCTCTAGAAGATTTTAATGCATTAAGATAACAATCAATGGGGGATGTCGAAGATATATTGGTTCGACATAATATTATGCACGATGATAATATTTTTGATGATGCTCCTGAAAAAATATAATGAACCCACTGATGAAGTTTTTCATGGAGATCAGGGAGTAAACTTTGTGATGAGAAGAAGTTTTAAAGAAGCTAGTGACATATTTTATTTTCCTATGATTGAGAGTAAGTTATTTATTGATTATTGTGATACACAATTCGTCTTATATATCTACCCCAACAAGGGAGAATTTTTTTATATCAACTTATGAAGATCCTTTTTGTGTTTGCACCATATCTCATGCATCTTTACCGTGCATAGATTGTTTTTTTACGACATCAATTCATGCTCTCGAAGATTTTCATTTATGTTTTGAGTTTGGCTTGAGCCCTTCTTGTTTTTGTTAGTCACTTCTCTTCGTGTCTCCCTTTTCCTTTATAAGTCATTAAAATATCTTAACATTCTTTTGTTAGTGCTTTTAGAGTGTCATGGTAACTCGTTTAGAGTCTTATTTTATCAAAATAGCTTAACATGCATATACTTAGAATAATTTTCTGGTTCTTCTAAAGTCTAGAGTCATTAAATGCCCAACTTCTAATTTTCTCAAAAACACCATCGAAAAACACCTACAATACCCAAATCCTTTTGTACATCATCTTTCGACACCCTGTAAGTCCCTGACAACCTGCAGTCCCTTTCATAAACTATCTGCTATATATAATGTGGTACCTTGTATTAAGAGCAACGACATCAGTCTGCAACCTAAAACCAACCAGAAAATTCTTCAACTCTCAGTCCCAATATGGATAATGACTGAAGTTAATCGTCTTTTTTCACTTGGTGTCCAGCTTCGTATCAGCTTTCCTGCTTTGCCAAATCATGCCAAAAAATTCTTAGTTTCTGAGATTTCTATCTATGGTCCTGTTCTCAAACCCATACCCATTCTGCCAACAAAAAAGCAAATCCATAAAAACTTTGATGCTGTTTAAACCACAATTTGTATTGATGGAGTTGATAAAATACCTGTACATGAAGAGCGGAAATATGCACTGCCCCTAATAGGTCTGGAAGACACATCCTTAACATCTAAAGAGGTTATAAAATATTCTAATGGCTCTGAGAACGGCACACCAGAATATCCACAGGATTGGAACCCTCTCAGGACCATATTTTAGATGATGCTTGCTATAATGTTTGCCTGGTCGATGACTCACAGTCGATTATACTCGGATTAAGTTGCGAATGAATTAAAAAGACTTGGTATTTCGTTGAGGTGATTTCTTCTCCTCCTCTAGACCAAGATGGTCAGTTACTTCAAGGGGTATATACTGTTCTCAACGAGTCTGAAGATCCTGACTTGGAATGTTATAGGTATGAGTTTTAGTAGTAGAAGAATGCTAGTGCACAAAATAATACAGATGATACAGGCTCCCATTATAATACTTCAAGAAACCAAGATGAGGCAGTGTTCATCTTGGGACATCAAGCAGATATGCGGTTACAAGAATGTGGGTTGGACGCTACAACAATCAGAGGAGTTCCTATGGTATGTTAATTCTATGGGATAAAGATTTTGTGGAAGTTAGCGATTCAATTTTGTAGAGTATACGCTGTCAATACTTTGTACTAATAAGTTCGACAGCTTCCAATAGGTGCTTACAAATGTTTATGGTCTAAACAAAACAATTGAAAGAGCTGAATTTTGGTCCAAACTTGATAATGTTTGTCGTTATTGGGTAAATCTTCCTTGGGGTATTGGTGATGACTTTAACACAATTACCAAATGTGATGAAAAGAAGAATTGTAGGAAGATTACAAGAAGTATGAAGAAGTTCAATAACTTATTGTTGAACATGATCTCATTGACTTACCCTTGAAGGGAACAAGATCCACTTAGTCCAATGGCCAAGCAAATTCGGTAATGTGCAGATTAGACATGTTTCTTATCTCCCCATCTTTTTAACAACACTTCCCATTTGTTGCCCAACTAGCCAAAGCCAGACCTACCTCAGATCATATCCCACTACTTTTAGACATTTTCGACCCTCATTGGGGACCTAGTCCTTTCAGGTTTGAAGTTATGTGGTTCCTGGAGAATGGTTTCTTACAATTACTAGAAGATTGATGGTTATATTTTTGTTTTGCAGGTACACCTAGCACTTTGCTTTGGATAAAGTTAAAAGCACTTAAAGAAAAGCTAAGAGTCTGGAACAAAGAAGTTTTTGGTCACACTGATATGATTTGTAATTTGTTGTAGTAATTAAGGATTCGAACTCTAAGACTTGTGAAAATTAAATTTAAGGATTTAATGAAAATAATAAAAGCGAGAGTTACTGGGACTAGGATTTCACCGAATTCATATCAATAGGTTCAATTATTTATTCTTCAACAATTATCTCTCAATAAATAAAAAGATGGACTCTTATTTTTGCCAAGGTAGATTCTCAAAATATTAGCTATAAATCGTAAGCATGGGACATCAAACATTTAAGCAAGCATGACCCATAAAATAAAATAATAACTAATTAATTCAAATCATAAATCAATTTAAAATAATTGCAAAAGTCATAAAAAGAATAAAAGAAATTCACCCATGTATGAAATTCGGCTTCCTCCGTCATCCCAACTGTTGGGTTTAGCTCCACATAGTGAAAACACGCTCAAAATATTTATTCATCGCTCAAAAGTGTTTACAAGAAGTGGAAAACTAATAAAGCCCCGGTGAATTTTCAACGTAAATAGACGTTACGAGACTCTACCTTACAAAGAGATGTTTCAAATTTGATAAAATGTTGCGGATTTAAAACAAACTGTTACAATGGAACTATCGCGTTCATTTCGTTTATATACGACAGTCACAGTGAGTCTTTTCTTCGTGTTCTTGAGAACAACACTTCGTCGTGTTGCTGCAACTCTTCTTCTTCCTCTATGCAGAGTGATCTCACGCACTCTAACTGCTCCCCACTCTCGATACCTTCTAAAATCCCAGACCCTATTTATACCTCACCAAAGACCAAATATTCTGAATTAACTCCATATAATCCTCTCTTCAATTTTTTGCAGATACGGGAATATTTCTTTCCCTTTTTCTCTTCCACACACACCTTTCCAATCTTCTTCACGCGTTATTCTCACAAACAGAACACTCGATCATGTTGATTGTACGTAGAAGATTGAGTCAAGCTCGTTCAATCCACACGCATCTTCTAATCCCGAGAATATCTTCCATAATAACTCTGTTTTCTTTCAACTAAATACTCAGGATTTTTTGTTTATTCAATATTCCTTATGTTGATTAGAAAACCTACCAAAAATAGCATATATCTCATGGAAAGATATCCTATTTTATACTCCACATACTTTCGTTTTTAACCCAAAGACCCGAGACTTCCTCTTTCCCTGTATTGTCGAGATATGACAAAATCTTCTCTTTAACGCGAATTTAAAGCTCTTACCAATCCTGTTTAGTCGTAACAGGGTGGTATCAATCCAAAACAGGCAACAAATCCGACCAAGTCACAATGCAGAATCCGACCAAATCATGTTGAAAAATCCCGTGAGTATCAACCTCCCCTGTCTTGCTCTGAATGTATTATCCAGCCAATTTTAGTTGATTCCAAATACCATACCATCCATGTCTATCTGAATTGAGCCGATCCAACAAAAATGAGCTATTGAATCTCATGAAATCACGTCCAAAAGGTGAACCCTAATTCTGCCAGTCGCCTGCAAAACTTTTCTGCCAAAACTGATTTTTGAAATGAAGAAGAAAGTGCCCCTTAAGAAAATCCGTGGGTGCCGAATAACCAGTGGGGTGTAAATAGTGAAGAAGGCACCCCTTAGTAATTGAGGTGCCCCTTAACTAACAGTGAGAGTCCGAATAACACGTGTCCTCCGGGTGCAAATAATATTTTTTTCGAGCCAATTCTCCACAAGAGTTTATTCTTCCAAAAACATCTAAAACAAGTTTATTAGAGAAATAATGAGTCCTAGCTATTGTAATTATGGTTGAAAATGCATCACACTTTCGTGCTTATCACACACCAACACAAAGTTGAATGCTATTCTCTCGGAAATTCAAACTTTTGATGCGCTAGCAGAAGATAATATCCTTACTGTAGAAGAAAGGAATGTGAATCTACAAAATAAGGTTGAATTTGAGAATATTTCTAAGATGGAGGAGACTTCTTGGAAAATCAAATAAAATACCAAATAGTTGCAAGAAGGAGATATAAATACCTATTTCTTAATCAGTAATGCTTCTACAAGACGTAGATACAATAGAAATTGTACATCGGTGATGAATTAATGTCTGAAAGGAAGAGGCTACAAGATCATATAGTGGGATACTACAAAACACTATTTTCTGAAGAAGAAGTTATATTAGACCTGATTTAGTGGGGATTGAGTTTGAATCAATTACTTCAACAGGGGACACTTTCTTGGACGCTGATTTCACTGAAGAAGAGGTTATGCATGCCAATAGGGATTTAGGTAATAAAGCCCCGGGTCCAGACGGTTTTCCTATACTTTTCTTTCAGAAATGTTGGCATTTCATCAAAGAGGATATCATGGGTACTGTGCATGAAATTTGCACTACAGGTACTATTTACTCTAAGCATAATTCTACTTTCATTACTCTTGTGCCAATAAAAGACCATAGTGAGACAATTAAGGATTGTAGACCTATCTGCCTTCTTACTAGTGTCTATAAGATTATTGCAAAGGTTTTGGCTACAAGGTTAAAACTTGTTATGGATAAGATTATTTCTCTTGTGGAATGTGCTTATATTGAAGAACGACAAATTATTGATGGTACCTTAATTGCTAATAAACTGGTAGACTCTAGACTACGGTCCTGAAATGCTTGGATTATATGCAAAATTGATGTAGAAAAGGCGTTCGATAGAATCAATTGGAGATATCTTGAATTTTTGCTTAACCAGATGTGTTTGGGTCTTCTTTCGACTACTTTACTAGTATGAGAGGCGTTCGTCAAGGATGTCCGGTTTCCCCTCTATTGTTCAATATTGCTATTCAGTGGGTTTTCCGTTTCTCCCACAAGTATCACATTCAATCACCTTTATTATGAAGATGATACGATCTTCTTTGTGGATAATAAAAAGGAGGAGTTACATAACCTATTTTCACCACTACATTGTTTCGATTATATAACCGTTATGAAGGTAAACACTTCTAAAACGAGGCTCATTGATGTTGGAGATGTCCCAGACTTGACTATATGGGCAGAAGAATTCGGGCGTTCGACTGATTGCTTACCTTTTATGTACTTGGGTATGCTGCTTGGTGCAATAGCTGGATCAAAGAGAATTTGGGACCCTATTATAGAAAATTTTGATGCAAGATTATCAGTTTGGAGGCATATTTCTTTATCGAGGGGAGGTAAAATTGCTCTTTTAAAATGTATCTTATCCTCTCTACTCACATACTATTTTTCGTTATTCAAAGCCCTATCTCAGTTATTAAGATACTTGAAAAAAAGATGCACAACTTTTTGTGGGAGTACAAAGAAGGTGCAAAGGACTTGGTATGTGTAATCTCGAATTTACTTATGAATTTAGCTTTTCTAGATAAATGGTTGGGGTTGAAAAAAAACAATCTTTGGTACCAGATAATTGAAGATAAATATGGCTCAGACTATTCATATTGGATCCCCGGTAAGGTTACTCAAACCTATGGTGTATCTTGTTGAGGTGTTATTGCTGAAGATGCTGGAGTGGTCAGTGAGAACTCGACACTTCATTTGCATTCAGGTAGTTCCATTGCTTTCTGGAAGGACATTTGGTGTGGCCATCTTCCATTATCAACGACACATCCGAACCTCTATAAGTTATCTAGAAAAAGAAATGCTACGGTTGCAGCCATGATTTCTTTGGAAGGAAGTTGGAGGTTCCAATTCAACCGAGTCCTTACAAATTCAGAAGGGGAAGAATTTTCCGCTTTCCTTACTGTTATTGGTGATAATCCCCCAGCTTATGACGGTCTAGCAGACACTCGGAGGTGGAAACTGCATTCAATGGGAGTCTTATGGTTAAATATTTACTCCAAGTTGGTGGCGAAAGCTGGAATTGCACAATTTCCTTATAAGTTCATTTGGAAACAGGTAGTACCTCCGAAGATAAATATCTTAATGTGGTGTTTGATGCATGGTAAATTAAATACCATTCATATTCTACAACACAAAGGTAGAATCTCCATAACTCTTGCATTTTATGTGGAATTGGTCTTGAGTCGCAAGATCATCTGTTCCTACACTGCAAAATCGCATACAAAATTTGGTCGAATCTACTTCCTAGTATCGGCTGGATTTGGGTATTACCTGGTTCCATGAGAAATATGGCAGATATTTTGCATCACAGTCATTTCACGAATTCTGGAAACTTTGGATGGGGTTTAATTCCGGCGGCAATAGTAAGCACCTTTTGGAAAGAAAGAAACTGCAGAAGATTTGTAAAGCATTACCTGTACAAGACTGACGATGATCTAATCTATGATGCTAAGTCTCTAGTTTTGGCTTGGGCAGCAACATCAGGACATACAGTCCATTTGAATTTTACGAATACGGTTTTGTGTAACTGGAACTCAATCTTCTTGTAATTTTGTTTGTTGTTCTCTTTTTAATCTACCTCTGGTAGATATTGTTGTACATCCTTTTCTATTTTAATAAATCTTCTCTTTCGATCAAAGAAAAACTCAATAAGTATACATAGATATATATGGAAGAATCATTGACCAAAAGAGCACTTGACAAAGAGTCCCTTATCTGATACAAAATTGGGAGTCATATCGCATAGATGCGTAGCCATAGCAAGGCCCTTTTACAGAAAATCTCTTCCACTACATTTGTATACTGAATCTCTACCTTTACATCTGTAGACTGACTTTGCTGAGGAAGTATCGATTCATGCTCTTTCGTAATTTCGTAGAACTATAAGCCATATACTATTACAAGGGAGGAATGTACCATAATTTGACTATAAGCCATATACTATTACAAGGGAGGAATGAACCATAGTTTGACTTGTAGCGGCTCAATATTATAATATAAGTTATCATAGCACAATGTCATTTTATTTATTTTCAATCTTTTTTTTTTCTTTTTTTTTTTTGTTTTCTCTTTTTGTGTTGAGCAAGTTGAAAACAACAAGATCTAGAATTGGACCAGTGTTACTATGCCAGTGTTATAACATGTAAAAAGGGGGCTGATTTACCAATTCGATTTAAAAATATTCCAAAGAATAATTTGACAAAATATTTAAAAATATTTCTAAGGAGGTGGGGCGGGGCTGTCATTTAAATGACTCTCTTTATTTTAGAAAGGTTCTGCTGTATAATTAAATTAGAAGGCCAAGAATATTTTTTTTCCAGCAAACGTTGTTCTTTATAAATGCGCAATTGGGGATACTAAATTAATTGAGGGATATGAATTACTATACCTATCTAATAGTGTCTGCTGGAAATACTAAATTACCCTTTAGTTTAACTTCGCTCCTTCTTCTCTTCTCCTTCTTAGCCGACTCCTTTCTTTGATTTTTATTTTCTCCATCATCGATTTCAACACGTCTTCATCATTGTTTCAAAAAAAAATGGCAATTAATCTAGTATATAAATATATATGCCTCCTTGAAAGAAACCTAATCATCGATTTGTTTTAAAAGAATTCGTTTAGGTTAGAGCAAGGGCTATGGAATGAGTGTTTTTAACACTCATTAATTCACTACCAAACTGAGTGAAAGACTGTTTTCTGACCATGGGAGTCTAAATTTATAGACTAAGCGGCTAATCTTTATCCACTTGGAGAGAAATTCTCTCCAAACAGCTAAACATATGCCTCCTCGTAGCTTTTTTCTTTTTTTTAATAATAAAACCTAATTGTGAGTCCCGCATCTAAGAGTTTTAAATTAATAAAACTCTAAAAATAGGTTTGGGAGGCATATTTCCAGCCTCTCAATGTGTTTTTCTTCCAAACGGACAACAATCAGCCGCTTAGTCTCCCCTTTCGCCCACTCATTCGTTCCAGTGAGTGCATGAGTGATTATTGATGAATAAGCGTGTCCTCTCACTCCATAATAGCATCTAAATTGATCAAATCCAGTGATACTCATTCATATTGAATGAGAACACTCACTCCATAGCCCTTGCTCTTAGAATCAGAAATTGTGACTGAAAATTTTCAATTTCGGTAAATAAAGGCATTGTATTCATGATGAATACAAACCGGCATAGTTTTAGTATGAACACCATGTCGTTTTACAATGCCGACACTGATTTTAGTATGAATACCAAGCCGAAATTATTAACTGTCGGCATGCTTGATAGAAATATATTAATGCCGATCGCTAAGTGAAAAAAAATCAAGTTTCTGGGATATTTGCATTATGTGCCGGCGTAGAAAGTTAAGCAATGTAGCATGCCGGCACCACTACCGGCATGCTCGATAACTGGACTTTCTACGCCCTCAATGTACTTAAAATTTCAAAATTGGGGGATATTGTGTATCGGCATGGTGAAAGTATGAATACCATGCCGATTTGGTCCACGCCGGCATGGTATTCATACTTTCACCATGCCGGCACTGAGATTTTTCAGACGCAACAATGGCGAATTCAATGGAAAAAAAATCAAATATCATTACATTAATACCAATAGACGATTAATTGGAGCACTTGTATGTTCAGCTTTTTTACTTTCCTGGATTGGTTCTTCACCTAAACCTTCATTATCATAAATATCTTGATTTAATGTTGTTGCATCAACAAATTCAATGATAATGATTTATACTAATCATCATCAAACTAATCTATTAACTTAACTATAACTAACAACTAAACATGATTATGTGAGGGGAAGATTAGGAATTAGTTAAAATACATGGACAAGGGGTGACCTTGATTTACTATTTAAATCTCATTTTTGTCTTTTTCCTCTGTCCCTCAATTGCGCGTTCTTCTTTATCTAACGCCGTTAAATAGAGATGCAATGTATAGATTTTACAGTCACAACACCACATCGCATGACTGTAACACTAAATAGCCCTCAAAATGTTTTATGGATGTTTCTATGTTAGGTTTTGAGTCCTTTTACAAATAAAATAGACGGGGGCGTACAATTGCGGGGGTGCAGTCAAGTTTTCACTAAAAGGAAGTCATGTTCTATTCTGGGAATACAAATAAAATAGAGATTGTCTTTCTGGAGAGATGGCCGAGTGGTTGATAGCTCCGGTCTTTGAAAACCTAGATAGTTCTTTGTTCAGAACTATCAAGGGAGGCCTACACCCCATAGAGACTGTCTATCTGAGACTGTCCCTTGGTACGTAAGTTCTGGCACAAGGTTAGAATTCTAGCTCTTCCAGAGTTAGGGGTGTTCATGGTCGGTTTTGGTTCGGTTTCATGCCAAACCAAAACCGAAACCAATACTATCGGTTTCTAAAAATTGAAACCAAACCAATCCATTAACCATTAGTTAGGTTTCCAAATAGTTCCAGCCGGTTTCGGTTTTTCCCAGTGGTTTTTGGTTAACCAATAATTATGTCAAACCAAAAAAAAAAAAATTACACTAATTTATAGAAAAAATAGTGTTGGTCTACAAAAATTTACAGACAAAAAATAAATAAAAAGAATATCAAGAGTAGTTAAAGCTTACTCTAAATCTAGAGATCAAAAGAAGATTTAACTAATGGCAGTGACATCTCTAATGAAAATTTAATCAATGATTTTTTTTATCAATATTCGCTTAATCATTGGTTATTGGTTCGGTTTCTCTATCATACCAAAACCAAACCATTAATCTTGGTTTTCATCTTTTCTAAACCAAAACCAACCATTAGTTAATGGTTTGGTTCGGTTTCCCCCTAATCGGTTTGGTTTGGTTCGGTTTTTCGGTTAACCAGTAACCATGAACACCCCTATCCAGAATGGTATCTCACTGATGGTTCGCCCCGGAAGGAGGCCTTCTTCGCCTTCCACCTAAGCTGGGCAGAATGAAAATGTCAAAATATGTGGGTGTCTCTTTGAATTTGACCGTTCCACTTGCATGACCCGGTCCAGCCAATTTAATTCATCTTACCTATATAACTCCTGCATTAATCTTAATCTTTCAGTTGTTCACTAGTCTTTGTTTCTCTATTTTGAGCGTCAAAAACAATAATGGATCAAAAATTAGCAGAATTTCACTTCATGGGGATCTTCGACATCTATAGAGAAGCTTACAAGGTTACAGTGTCATGGAAAAAGATCTTCTCACAGATCGCGTTAGCTCTAACCCTTCCATTAGCTATAATTTACCTAGCACAGATTGAAATATCGGCGCTAGCCTTGAATGCGATAAATCAATCCAACTTACAAAACCTGGATTTAACCCAAATGGGAAATCCCAAATACACGGACAACCTCAAAACTCGATTTGCTTCAGAGATGATAATTTTCAATGTATCGAAAGCCATATACGGGATATGCTCTGTTATTCTCTCCCTGTTCATGACTTCAGCTGTCGTTTACACGGTAGCTTGTGTCTATTGTTCTAAAGATATCACTTTTAAGAAAGTTATGAGTGCAGTACCTAAACTATGGAAGAGGCTCATGATCACTTTCTTGTGGTTTCTCTTAATCCAGTTTGTGTACATCTTTATCATGTCTATAGTAGTAGCGTTGTTGATGTTTCTGTTGGTAGTATCTGGAATCTTGTCGGTCGACAAACTCGCTGTGAAATCAACAAGCAACATGCCTGTTGTAGGCATGATTTTAGCCATCCTTTTCATGATTGGATTCATTTACATCAGCTTCATTTGGTACATGGCTGCTGTAGTATCGATTTTGGAAGATATTAGAGGAATTAAAGCCATCAAGAAGGGCAAGAACTTAATTAAGGGTAAGATTTGGATTGTTTTCGTCACATATATTCTGCTACAAATCTGTAATACGAGCACACTATATGCCTTTAGCTCACTGGTGGTGCATGAGGATCATTAGCTATGGTTTTTCGAGTGAGTTATGGAATCTTTTGCTTAGTGTTGCAGGGAATTTTCATTCATTTTGGTCTAGTAATCCAAACCATCATCTATTTTGTTTGCAAATCGCATCACAAAGAGAATATTGATAAGTCTAGCCTTGGCGATCACTTGGATGGCTATCACCTTGGGCAGTATGTCCCTCTAAGTAAGGGCGAAGACATTCAACTGGCAGGTTGTTCTGTTTGATTATATATAAACACATGTATAACTATAGCTGGTGTGATTTACTGATTATATTTCTATCTCCATGTATTGTGATTATGTACTACCTTCCTTGTGTACCTTGCTGAAGTTATATCCATTAAAATTGGTTTGAATACTTTAGTCTTCTCCTATGCTTCCATGTACTTCATTGGCTGTGGGTAGGAATGGTCCCACAAAAGCTTGGTGCCCCAGTAGCAGCCAGTCAGAAATTATGTCAACAAAATGACTTTAGTGACAGTACTATATCATTTTCGGTTTTTCTTATTTTTATTTTACTATATATCGCATCGATTCTTTTAGACGACCTGGATCACCAATTGAAACTAAATGATTTGTCTGCCGTGACGAGTGAAGCATGGACCATAATCAAATATTGAATAGGAAGCATTATTGCACTAATGTCGTAATTATCTGGCCCCTCAAATCCTTGGTACATGAATTTTTCCTTGAGTATACCTCTAGAGCTGCAAAGAATAGAGATGAACTCCATAAAATTAGGAGTTGACTGATACCTTGCGTTCAAGAGTGTAAAACGTTAATCTAAAAATGAAAAATTTGAGCTTAGGCTCTTTTCTTATTGGTGGATATGAAAATTCAAAGTCAACTTTTCATTAAACCAAAAGGCAAAAGGTCCATTCATTTGAAATTTCTCGGTTTCTCTTCTCTTGGATTAAACCATTTCATGGATATGTGACAATTCAAAGTCAGAGTTTTCATTAAACCAAAAGGTCCATTCTTTTGAAAATTCTTGGTTTCTATTGGATTAAACCATTTTACTTGCATGACCCAGTCATCCCATCGCATAGTACTTAAGTATATATCAATTCTTGCTATATGTATAACTCCCGTGTTTCAATTGTTAACTAACCTTTCTTTTCTTCTTTAAACTGAAGAACCATGGATAGAAAATCAGAAGAATTTCAATCCATGGGGATCTTTGACATCTATAGAGAAGCTTACAAGGTTACACTTTCATGGAAAAAGATCTTTTCACAGATTGCCTTTGCTCTAATCCTTCCATTAGCTTTCATTCTTCTAGCACAAATAGAAATAGCCGAACTACTATCCAACAAGATTTTCTCCAATTTAAAATCCTTTGATGACAATCTCCATTCTCAAGTTTCTTCCGATCTGATAATTTTCTACTTGTTTACAGCCATCTCCATGCTCTTTACGTCTGTTCTCTCCCTGTTACCGACTTCGGCTATTGTTTACACGGTAGCTTGTGTCTATTCTTCCAAAGATATAAGTTTCAAGAAAGTTATGAGTGTGGTGCCTAAAGTATGGAAGAGACTTATGATCACTTTATTGTGGAAATTCTTCATCTTGTTTGTGTACAACTTCATTATAGTTTTAGTAACCATTTTATTGGCAATCTTTTATTTTTGTTTATCCAAAATTTTATCTGTCCATATCCATAAATTAGCAGTCATCATCTTTGGTATACCAATGATGATATTTATCATGATTGGAGCGATGTGCGTCACCCTCGTTTGGTTCTTAGCCAGTGTCATATCTATTTTGGAAGACGTTAGTGGAATTGAAGCTATGAAGAGAGGCAAAAACTTAATTAAGGGTAAAATCTGGATTTCTTGGCGTATCTATTTTACGTTCCAAAGCTGTTGTGCAGCTGTACAATTTGCCTTTAGATACCACGTTGTACATGGGGATTCATTGGCTTTGGTTGTTCGACTGAGTTTGGGAATCTGTTACTTGTTGTTGCTAGTGATATTCATTCACTTTGGCATAGTAACCCAAACAATCGTCTACTTTGTTTGCAAATCGCATCACAAAGAGAACATGGACAAGTCTAGCCTTGCGGATCACTTGGATGGCTATTACCTTGGAAATTATGTCCCTCTAAATGAGGACGAAAACCTTCACCTAGGAGGGAATTTTGTTTAGGTTTCGATACATATAAGCTTAGGTATCATACGGCTATAAAAATATTTGGTGTCATTTCTTGTTTTCTCTCTCTCTGTGATAATATTAATAAATTTCTAGAGAATATTTGGTGTCATTTATTATTTTCTCTCGCCAACACCAAATTCTTTACCGATCAAAAAAATAAATAAAATAAAATAAAATCAATTTTTATGCACTCTCGCTGCAATCATTCATATATATATAAACTACAATTTAAATATACCATATACAGATCTGAATTAGTATATCTAGGTGATGGTTAACTTACTTTTCTTATCAGAAACCGATTAACTAGAGCAGTCATTCCCTAACTTTTTGATTAGCCAAACTAGAATCGGAATCAATCTAGTTACTTATCGGAAAAATTATCATAAATAATTTTTTCCTTAATTCCAAACAACCTATCATTAAACGCAAGTTTAAAGAGAAGTATATGTTATTCCTTTTAAAACAAAACAATAAACAAAAACAACCTTAACCATCACCTTCGACAAGAGAAAAATTAAAACCGAAACTACTCATATGTATACTGGATATTCGATTTGTTTAACATAAACCAATACTAGTATATGGACATATGAGTTAAATCACAATCATATTCTTATGTGTAGATGAAAAAATATAGTATCTACCGAGGAACAGTTATCTGAAGAGTAATATAACCGAGATGTATAATAAAACTCAAGGTCAAATGTTGAAGACCCAAACCATAGGTTTCCATACAGAATATATACATGAAGATAGATGTAGAGCACCCGAGTCCAATGTCGAGAGCTGGGAAGAACCTCGATAATGTCAGCTAAGTGAAGATCGGAAAATTGAGATAATTATGACAAAGAGTTGTCTCAGGTACGAAAAAGTGAAAGGAGGGAAAGCTAATTAGGTCCCAGACATCACATGCTTACTTAAGATGAAATTCATTTACATGTAATCCCCATGATCATAAAATGCATAGTCTAAAATAATGATAAGTTCAATATGATTATATTATATACTTAATTACAGATAATGTTAAAATTATAATTTTAATTAGGTACAAGTCATGACTCATAGAAATATATAAGTCTCTAACAAATAGGTTCTGAGCTTTAAGCCGAGTTTTTAGCGCTTTCCAAGTCCGAACTCATTGCTCCTTAACCGAGTAGGACCGATGAGCGATTTCAGCTACTTTATGCTTATAAGGACTAGTGAACCAGCACACCAGTTATTTTGTTTTGTTGCAAATTTTACACACTTTATATTTAGGGTTATTTGAGGTTTGATACTTAGGTTTTCTCTAGTTTTACTGTTTGGTCTAATATTTGTTCAAGTTAGTGCTTGGTATTTGGACTTGACGTTGACCCGCGTTGACTCCGCTAAGTCTTGATTTTTGTTTGGAAATTATTTAAAAATTTATATTAAATTAAATCACTAAAATAGTTTACAATTAACCTTCACTTTACTAATATTTACATAGAAATCATCCAATATTAACCCTAATTCTTTCTCATTCTCTTCCTTCTCCAAACCGTCACCGCCACTCATCACAATCTCTGCCACCTTCTCACTACCAATGCAACCATCATCATGAACACCTTTTCACCTTCCCATAATTATCTTGTAAAATATTGTACAAATAGCCATATTATTACCATGTTCTAATAACTAACCCAATACAAAGTTATGATTTTTATTTAAAGAAGTTATAACTTTATTTAATGTGAGGCTTACAAACAGCTCTAATTGTTAAATTTTTGGTATTTGAATGATTATGGAGATATATGAGCATGATTTAGAATTGCACATATAGAGATCCTAGTATGGAACAATATTATTCTTTGTAACTCACTTTTTATTATTTTTTCTTGCTCAAGTTGTTACAGATGATATCATTGCCTATTTATAAGCCAAACATACCGACTCTCCAACTTCTAGATTTCTCTAGATAAACACCCGGTGATAACGAGACACTTTCTCTCGTTTTTCTCGGGAGAACATTCAAGCTTATCTTTTTGACCGACTACACAAGATTTAATTATTTAGATTTTTTACTTAGACTTTTCTAGACTCTATCTAGAGAATTCATAACCTCATTCACACTTATCAAGCTCAACCTAGAGAACTTTAGACACATTTAGACATTACAAATTAAGTTATTCCAAAACTCCCCCGTAATTTCTAATGGCCTTCTTTTGATTTTAATCTTCACCCTATCTCTTGTTTATTATCAGGATCTCATGCTCGCAGCTTTCAACTTCAACTTTACCTTATTTTCATCTCCATCGCCTGGTCTTATCTTTTCTGCATTTGTTGCTAGCTTAATTAGTAGTGTGCTAGCATCTCTTCCTAGACTTTCCCTGGCCTGTACGAAGCTTGATCAACATCGATTCAGAGGCTCCGCCTTTAGTCGTTCGTTCCAGTCGAGCTTTTATGAAGCTTAATCACTCAGTTGGTTCAGAGGTTCCGCCTCAAGCTGAAAATCTTCACGTTGGACCTTCTATGAAACTTAACCAATTAGGTGGTTCAGAGGTTTCTTTTGTCCAACGATTTTTTTTCTCTCTTCGATTTGAGGAAGCAATCAACCATTGCTCTTACCCTCAAATTCTCTGTTTTTGATCACTTATTAGGAAGTGACCCTCTCTTCTTTTTTTTTATCTTGTTTTCTTTTTTCTTCATGGAGAATTTTTTTTTTTTCATCAAACAACTGTAACTTCATCAGTATACCACGAGTACTTTTTTTTGTTGTTGTTGTTTTGTTTTCTTCTTTTTTTTTTCTCTTCAACTTTCATCCTTAGTAGCATTCTTCATCTTGTTTTTTATGATCCTCAACAACTTTTTCTCTTGATCTTCTTTTTTTATTTTGAAACTTGATTTGGATGATGTTTTCTAAGCAGGTGGGGGTTTTATCCTCTCATCTTCAACATCTTCTCTTTCTTCTTGTCAGAAGGAACTTACACCCATCTTGGATCGAACGATGCTCTGATACCATATTGAAATTTTTGGTATTTGAATGATCATGGAGATATATGAGCATGATTTAGAATTGCTCATATAGAGATCCTAGTATGGAACAAGACTATTCTTTGTAACTCACTTTTTATTATTTTTTCTTGCTCAAGTTGTTACAGATGATATCACTGCCTATTTATAGGCCAAACATACCGACTCTCCAACTTCTAGATTTCTCTAGGATAAACACCAGTGATAACAGAGACACTTTCTCGGTTTTCTAAGAACATTCAAGCTTATCTTTTGACCGACTACACAAGATTTAATTGTTTAGATTTTTACTTAGACTTTTCTAGACTCTATCTAGAGAATTCATAACCTCATTCACACTTATCAAGCTCAACCTAGAGAACTTTAGACACATTTAGACATTACAAATTAAGTTATTCCAACACTCCCCCGTAATTTGTAATGGCCTTCTTTTGATTTTAATCTTCACCCTATCTCTTGTTTATTATCAGGATCTCATGCTCGCAGCTTTCTCAACTTCAACTTTACCTTATTTTCGTCTCCATCGCCTGGTCTTATCTTTTCTGCATTTGTTGCTAGCTTAATTAGTAGTGTGCTAGCATCTCTTCCTAGACTTTCACAGCCTGTCTGAAGCTTGATCAACATCGATTCGGAGGCTCCGCCTTTAGTCGTTTCGTTCGATCGAGCTTTATGAAGCTTAATCACTCAGTTGGTTCAGAGGTTCCGCCTCAAGCTGAAAATCTTCACGTTGGACCTTCTATGAAACTTAACCAATTAGGTGGTTCAGAGGTTTCTTTTGTCCAACGATTTTTTTTCTCTCTTCGATTTGAGGAAGCAATCAACCATTGCTCTTACCCTCAAATTCTTTGTTTTGATCAACTTATTAGGAAGTGACCCTCTCTTCTTCTTTTTTATCTTTTTTTCTTTTTTTCTTCATGGAGACTTTTTTTTTTCCATCAAACAACTGTAACTTCATCAGTATACCACGAGTACTTTTTGTTTGTTGTTGTTTTGTTTTTTTTTTTTCTCTTCAACTTTCATCCTTAGTAGCATTCTTCATCTTGTTTTTTATGATACTCAACAACTTTTTCTCTTGATCTTCTTTTTTTATTTTGAAACTTGATTTGGATGATGTTTTCTTAGCAGGTGGGGGTTTCATCCTCTCATCTTCAACATCTTCTCTTTCTTCTTGTCAGAAGCAACTTACGCCCATCTTGGATCAAACGATGCTCTGATACCATATTGAAATTTTTGGTATTTGAATGATCATGGAGATATATGAGCATGATTTAGAATTGCTCATATAGAGATCCTAGTATGGAACAAGACTATTCTTTGTAACTCACTTTTTATTATTTTTTCTTGCTCAAGTTGTTACAGATGATATCACTGCCTATTTATAGGCCAAACATACCGACTCTCCAACTTCTAGATTTCTCTAGGATAAACACCAGTGATAACAGATAAACTTTCTCTGGTTTTCTCTGGAGAACATTCAAGTTTATCTTTTTGACCGACTACACAAGATTTAGTTGTCTAGATTTTTTACTTAGACTTTTCTAGACTCTATCTAGAGAATTCATAACCTCATTCACACTTATCAAGCTCAACTGGGTGTGCTACAGTGAGAAAATAGAGATAAAGAGGGATGATTTGAAGATTTTGATGGTGGTGGTGGTTGACTAGAAAGACAAGAATTAATATTTGATCTCTTACGTCCATGGAGGAAGAAGAAGAGTACATGATTAGGATTGATTGATGGAGTGAGGACCGAGTAGAGGAATAAAAAATAGAGAAGGATTAATGTTTGATGTCGTTGTGCTTAGGTTTCTTGAGTTACAGAAGTTTGGGTAGTTTTTGAACACAAATGATTTTGATGTTGAATGAAGAATAAGTTGCTTCTGCTAGAATGAAGGAAGAAAAATAGAGAATTAGGGTTAATTGATGGTGTAAATCTGGACCGTAGGCAAAAGTGTTTTCATCATATCTAGTCGTTGGATCCTAGACCCACTTCAGGGGTACACTTGCATACTCAGATTTTTACAGTATTTTTATTTTACAAAATTGATCAAACCCTGGTCATAAATAGTTAATTAAGGTCAACGTTAAGTTCAAGTATCAACCACTAACTTGGACAAGTGTTAGACCAAACACTAAAATTGGAAAAAAAAACCTAAGTATCAAACATCAAATAATCCTTATATTTATTATATCTTAGATATAAACTTTTTATCCACCATTACAAAACTAATTATTAAAGTTTACTATAAATTTTAATTTAGATATATAAAAGAGGGGAAAAGAGCAAGGCACGTCCTTACAACATCAAATTTAAGATGTTAAGTGCTTTACCACTGTACTTCGATGTTTTTTTTTAGTAAAGAATTTTATTACTTAATTATAACATTATCAATATTTTGTATTTGGAAATTTATACTCATTTACATTTACAATATTTCGTGTTGATATATATACGCGTGTTCAGCGTCCTAGTTTCAACACTCACTAATATGGGGTGTGAGACTATTGGGAAGGGTACCAAAGTCCAATTAAGATAGGGAATCTTTAGTTTGTCTTACATGGATTTTGGTACGCTCCCCATCAAATTGGTATCCTATAAAGGCTTACCTATGCACATGTCATACACCATGATTTGTCGCTTTTGCACCCACTATGGGTATGGAAAAGCGGCAAATGTATGTGCCAAAGTGTCAAATATACCACACATGTATACGCATTGGAGTCTTTACCAAGCGATAGAAAGTCCATCGCTCGATTGGTCATATCGATGGTCATCAACGTGCCATCGCTATTCTTTCGTCGCTCTCCGGTATGAACATCACTCGAGTTGTTTTTCATCCAACGGTCAGGGAATTCCCACCCCTATAAATACTCAACTTTGAATTCACTTCAACTCGCACTTAATTTCTCAATGTCACACATCTTCCATACTTTTCATCACACTTCCAAAGGGCATGGCTGAAAATATGAATATGGCGGAGTTCTTAGAAAACCAACATGCTGCAAAAATCAAAGAGTTGCTAACCGAGCCAATATGCAAAGTCGAATAAGAAGGCGATTACCAAAATTTACTATTGCGGAAGATGAATGTATTTCAGGAATTAGGTTTTTATTTATTGAGAATCTCTTCATTGCAGATGCATTCCAACCCCAAACATTTTGGGAAAGGATATTTGGGAAATTTTAAGAACAAACAATGAACCTCAACAATCGTGGATGTGCATGGGATGTGTCATCACTTCTTGTAATCCACAAGGAAATTATTAAGTAATTTTCTCTAGTAGCATAAGGTGTCGAAACATGAGGAATGGTGAAACCATGATTGGCATTAAACAAAGGTGTCGGGTGGAGTGGCGCGTGTCAATCGAAAAGACTTCCAATATGGAAGTTGCTTTGAGATTAAAAGTGTTTCTCAAATATAATCCAATGTTTATGTTTTAATTTCTTAGTTTTTTTTTTTAATTTTGATGAAGTTTTAATTTCTTAGTTGTCAACTTAAGTCTAAGTATTAAGTTTTAATATTTGTCTTACTTTATTAGTCAAAATTAAAATGCAACTCTAATTAAAATGTCGACTGCATTAATAATGAAATACAAGTGTAGATTTCAACAATACGAGTAATTTTCAAAATCATTAAACTTCGAATTAATCATTAATAGTTATTTTACTGGGTTAATTGATGTTTGATACTTACATTTTGACCAACATTTTGGTCTAACTTTTGTTCAAGTTTGGTCTAACATTTGTCCAAGTTAGGATTTGGTACCTAGACTTCATGTTGACTTTAATCGACTTTGTTAAGTCAAATTTTAATCGACTTACCATCTAAAATATATATGAAATTACTCTTGTAGCCTTCACTTGTTAATAAATTACATCGGATATTTGCACCCACACACTACCTCTATTATCTTATTTCGTCGCCGGCACCAACCTCTATGCTTTTTCTTCTTTCATCGTCAGCAACAACCATATATAAATTTTTCCATATCCAATTCACCCCATTTACTTCTTCTTTTTGTCGCCTCCCTCGAAAAACCTTGTAGTTTCTCAGTCTCGGAGAAGGGAAGAAGTTATTCAAAAGGTAAGTAAACCATAATTCTCTTAGGGTTCATTTGGCATCGAATTTTTTCCAATGCAGGGTAGTTACAACTGCAGGTAATTGAACGCCACGACATTTGAATCACTTGTATTGTGGTTTTGCTGTTTGGCACGTTTCAAGTAGCAGAGATTCATGTAATGCATATTTTATTAAGAAAAGAAAAACAGTGAAGAACAAATTAATCAAAAAAAAAAATCCTGATCATATATCCCTAACCTAATTCTTAAAATCAAAAAAATAATCCCAATTTGTAAAAACAAACACTCTTTCCGTAGGTTAAATTGAAGCCCCAAGAATCTCTTGTTGTAGATTGCATCAAAAAGAAGATTAGAAGCTAGGAAATCTTTGATTTGAATTGCAAACCCTACAAATATCCCATGAAATATTGTTTCAAAACCCTAAAGATCTCCCTTTGCTTACTAAATTCATAATCCTAGAAACTAAAAATTGTTAACCTTCAGAGAGATAACAAGCAAGAACATACAGTATACATGATCTTAATCTACATAAGACATGAAAGCTTGATCTTGATCTATGAAAGATATGAAAATAAAAACTTGTGCGTATCTCCATTCCTCATGTTGATCAATCAAGAACTCTTAACTTTTGTTTGTATATCTCATTTTGAAAATAAAACGATCTTGATCTTTGGAGGAGATAAAAAAGGGAAGAAGAAGATTCGTTTTAATCTTCTTAGAAAAGAACAGGAAGAGATTTGAAAAATTGATAATAGTCAAACTTTGTCAAATGAGGTAGTTGGATGTTGTTATAGGGGCAACTTTCAATGTAGATCTCTAGAGCTCGGTGATTCAACTCCGCCCATTGGAGGTAGTATGGATAACACGTAGTTCCAATGTCCTGCATTAGGGCCCCTTAAACACGTTTATATTGAATGCGAGCCCTTGACCTCACCGTTGACCGCACTACCTCTTACTATTACACCCATGCCAAACGGACCCTTAAATCATTTCATTCATATATATGGGTCTTGATTTGATTGGTAATATCCTATTTTCCTTGTATTTAAAAATGTGATTTTTATAGGGTATAGATCTAATTGTCGGAAAACAAATATAACAACTCTAAATCGGATGTTGTCCATAGTGTTCAAGCCGATCAAGCAGTAAAGAACTGTTATTGCTACCATGTTTGTCGATGGAAGAAGGAGATTAAGAGCTCGTTTTAGAAGACCAGAAAAACACAAGACTGGTCGGTTACTGGGATAAGATCTAATAGTTTATTTTAAATTTTTACTTTTTTTTAACGTCAAATCAGAGCGAAAATGGTTTGCGGAGATTGATATTAAAGGTGAGTGTTGGTGATTGATGAATCATTAGAATCTTGGTCGGATTTAGGACTTGGTTTTTGCCGAAATTAAATGGAGTGAAGGGGAAGGAGCTATGAAAGAATCGTATATGACAATTGAAACACCCATAAGTCAATTTGAGTAATAACTTAATGACCAAATCTCACATTATCAGTATGTTGACATAAAAATGGAGGATCGTGAAGTGAAAAAAAATGGGTGTTATGGTCGCTCTGAGTTTAATTTGGAAAAAGAGTTTTAAGAGTGTGTTTGGCACCAATGGAATTGAGGGCGGAGTGAAGTTGGGGGAGGTAGTCCACTTTACTAGTATTTTCCATCACTTTTTTTAGAAAGGATTTGGTTTTCCCGTGAATTCATTTTCCTTCGCCCAATGGAAAATAAGTTGACAGCCTACCGCATCCGAGTTGAAACTCCGCCCTTATTTTCCTCTCATTTCTCTTTCTTTTTTTCATTTTCTTCTCCTTTTCTCGAAAAGCTCCACCGGAAGAAATCGTGAATCTCGATTTTTCTCAAACGTCATGCATTATGATCAATGTCCTTCTTTATTTGATAAACCATGATTAGGTTGAAATTTAGTAGATGCCAATTTCACAGGAAAATAGGGTGAGATTCAATTTGTTAATCTTTATTGTTATTCATTTCCCCGGAAGATTAAGGAAGATCTGAGGTTGTTAATGTATAAACGAGATTGGGTTCTGTTCAATTCAACTGTAAGAGCAAGAAAATGAGAGATCGATGATCTTTGAGTGTCACCAGATGAATTTGGGTTCATAAATGGATCAAGGAATTGAATCTAGCAGCTCACATTACTATGAATCGAAGATTGATTGAAGAGTTTGGTGGAGTTTTTGATCGTGAATTTGGAAGCATGGTGAAGAAATTCAAGGATGGGTCACATAATTCGGAAGAATAAATAGGTTTGTTTTAAATGTTGTTGCTTGATAGTTGAAAAGGCGAGGTACCCAAATACACCACAATATTTTATTTTGATCACAACTATACAAGACCCACCAGTGTATAAACCTCTTGGAGCAACAATCACTCAAGGAATATTTCAACACAATGTCCACTCGAAATAGGGTTAGTCCGAACTGTCCTAACACGTAAATAATTATATCAGACAAGTGGAGAAATCCAATACACTTTGTGTGATCCTTTATGGATATGAAATCGAGAGAATACAACAACAAAGTGTTCACTTGATAATAGTAAAACCTTATAAGATATATATCAAGTGCCTAGTTAACATACAAGTGTAATTACTTTAATTATAATATAAAATAATTATATTGCGGAAAATAAAGTAAAGCACACACACAGAATTTTGTTAACGAGGAAAACTACAATCTTGTAGAAAAACCTCGGGACCTAGTCCAGATTTGAATACTCGATGAATTAAGACGCTACAAAAAGTAAACCCGCAACTTTGTAGACTATACTAAGTAAACTAAAATCCTAGTTACTCGGCTTGACGGTATTCTTGTTTGATAATATCTAGCGAACCAAAGTTCTCAATAGATATTTGATACCCAATATCTAGCAGTAAGACGTTCTCTTTAGGACTAGATCTAGTATATCTTCTTAATGATTCACAACAACTTCTTCTTCAAATCTTCAAAGTCTTGAATCTTGATTTAATCTTCAAAGTAACAATCGCAAAAACAAACTTGATTCCTTATTGATTTGTCGCGCGGAGTGAGTCTCATTAACAATGGCAAATCAATGAATCTATCTTACGGATCTAGAAACTTAGATCCGTAGAAACGTTAAATCCTTGATCTAGTTTGAGTGAGCCTTATATCAGAATATAAGGTTCTCAAGAATAAACAAACTAGGTGCAACCAAAGATTCAACAACCGTTAGTCAATCAAATAAATCGAAAACAAAAGATAAACTGCAATTATCTAGTTTCCCACCAATGGAACACGCTAGATCTTCTCAATCCCAAAGAAGACTTTAAAACCGAGCGTCCAGATTAGAGATTTCGCCTAATTAGGTTACTCTCCTCTCCGAATAGGCGAGCTACACGATAACAACAACAAAAGAGTAAGGTTGTTGTTACGAGATGATTAGTTGCAAGAAAGGCAAACTTCAAGTATTTATAGACAAGGAAGTTTTGACACCAAGGAATTCCCAAACCGAAAATATTCTCAAGATATTCATTAAAGCACAAATTCGGTTTCCATAATTCCTGAAATGCTCATCCAAAAATAATGATTGAAATCTCTCACGAAAATCTAATTAGTAAATGCACATTACTAATTCTTATATTTCCCTACAAAATGAAATTAATAACCTTAATTAAAAGATTCTTAACTTACTTATGTTCACTACACCAAATTTCTGGATTAGTAACAGGAATTCGTAACGGCTTTTGAGCCGTTACAAAAATCGCAAAAACGGTGACCGTTACTAAATTTTTAAAAATTCGTAACAAGTCCAAGCCGTTCAATAATTTTTTTTACAAGCGTCACGACTCACACGCTTAGTCACACTTGATCGTCACACCTTGAGTATGTGCGTGTCACGACTCACACGCCTTGCATTATATTTGCACCCACACTTGGTTATACGAGAGGATATTTCCTCCCACAGTGTGCCATTCACATAAGTGAATTCCATGGATAAGTGGCGGTGGAAAGAAATCGAGTTTCACTTTCATCTAACTTTTTTCTCTCTTACGCTCTGCGTATGTTAGGGCGATAAAACTAGGGTTTAGATAACTTTCAATCATTGATCGTATTAAATGAGAAACATCACATAAATCTCTTTAATCTTCTCAATACCTTTCAATCGTGTAAGTGTTAATCGTTATAAGTTTTTTCGATTTTTAGGGTTTCATCTTTTTTTTAATCGATCATTTTTTAGGGCTTCATTTATTTATTTTTAGTTTTTCCATTTTTTTAATCAAATGAATCTAAAGCGATTTGTTTCAGATGAGTTATGTTTTATTAATCTTCCTCATATAAATCTAATTCAATTTTTTTCTAATTTCTGTTAGGGGTTTGAAGAATTTTGAAGACTTGAGGATTGAAGAATTTTGAAGGTATAAATCTTCTTCATATGGTGATTTTAGGGTTTCATATAAATCTTCTTCATATGGTCTTTGTAATAAGAAGAGCTACTCTTATAGAAAGCTGACGAAAAACTCGGGTGAGGAGAAGAAGGAGAAAATTTCATCTACGAGCATCAATAACTTTTACCCAAAAATTCTATGAACCTAAGTGATTGAAAGTGAGGTTTTTGGGTGTGCGGAACTTTTATCGATCGATAGGGAGTTTAAGGGTGAGAGAAATGGATTTCTTATGTTCTTCTTGATTGAATATTGGAGGTAAGATTCAACCTTGATATTCATATTCTCAAACGATTGAAAATTATATAACTTGCTCAATGATTATGTCCCTAAAGCGTTATCAATTTTGTTGCGATCAAGTATTAAGATTTTAGGGTTTTAGTAGAATTTGATTTCACCTCTTGCCATCTATCGGTTCCTAGAGCAGGACAAAAATTTGATTCAATCAAGTGCTTACTTATGTGTCAAGTGTTGATGTATGCCACCTTTGATATATTTGTTGCAATGTTTTCACTTTGATCCCGACTACCCTACGGGAAAGTTCTTGTTTTAGATGGTGTGATTCAAGTAACGAGAGAGAGATGAATGCGCCTACCAAAAATGATTGCTCACCTTCCCCTTTGTTCCATTCCAAACCCTAAAAAGGTCGCTCTTTCTCAGACTTATATGAATGGTTGTCATTTGATGCCCTTATTAGAAGAGGAGGTGGCTAGAGTGAAGACACCCGATCCACTTTTTTTTTTGATTTATCAATGTTTCTCCTGGACAATCAAGTTTTGCTTCTTAAATAAAACATGTTTCTTCATAGGTATTAGTTATTGGAGGAGGAGATGGTGGTGTTCTTAGGAAGTAGCTCGTCATTCTTCTGTTGAACAAATAGACATATGTGAGATCGATGGGATGATGAGTTGAGGTTTCTAAGCAATTCTTCCCAGATTTGGCGGTTGGATATGAGGATCCTCGTGTAAACCTCCATGTTGGAGATGGTATGACCTTCTCTCCGAAAAATTTCTAAAACTATTATGGATTTGATTTTGCCTTATATTTTCCTCCTGTTTGTAAACCTTTCCCGACTTTGCTTGGAGTTGCATTTTGAAGGTCATTTCTGAAGGTACGTATGATGCGGTCATAGTGGATTCTTGATCCCATAGGTAATTGATCTGTGCGGGCTAATCGTACTTATATCCGACATTCGCTTTGTAACTTGCAAATCGGTCTTTTCTAATGATGGGCATGTTAAACTTCACGGAGTCTGCTCAAGAGCTTTTTGAGAAGCCCTTCTTTGAATCAGTGGCAAAGGCTCTTGACACGGAGGAGTTGTATGTACCGGGCGAGAAAGCATATGGCTTCATATGCACATCATCGAAGATATTGTCTCAAACGCGCGGATATTTAAAGGCTCGATTAACTATGCATGGACGCAGTACCCACCTATCCCAGGTTAGCATCACTCTATTATGGCAATTGGGATCTTAAGGGCATCCGATTTTATGACTTCTTTTTGGGAAGAGTTAATTCCCACTTTCAGAACTTTTTTTGATACTTTTGTCTTCTCTTGTTGCGGTGGGGTGATCGGTTTCATGCTTTGTTCCAGTTTGGTGGGCATTTTGATTTTAGGAATCCAAAGTGAACGATTGAGGATAAAGATAATGAAAAGGCACCATTGAAATTTTATAACAAAGAGGTAATTCCTTACACACAAATTTGCGCTCTCTCGCTCGCCCTCCTTGTTTCTCTACAAGTTTATTATGTTCTTACTTGGTACATCGTTTATCTGATACATTCAACAGCATTAACATTTGCCTTCTTTCGCAAAGAAGGTGATTGATTCAAAATCCAAGTGAGGGAGCAAATAAATTCGACGGCACATGAGTTAATTCTTGATTTTCAAATTTCTTTATGCAATTGTTTTGGTTGGATCTCTAGCACTCAGTTATAGTATTTTAGTTAAACATGGTCGGGTGATCCTCTGTTCGAACTGATAGATGTCGGGTTAATTCGACACCTATTATGGAACCATTAAATTTGCAAAAATCTTAGGGTTTACCTGTAGAATTGATTGAACCCGATAGATTTTAGGGTTTTACAGTAGAATTGATTAGAACGAAATTCGAAATAAATACTTCGGATAATGAACGTGTTAGGTGGCATTTTCAAGACGATTCTAAGGCACTTTAATCATCTAGACATAATTAGTAATTATTGTGATGATGTTAGTTCATTATTCTAAAACCTCTTGTCACGGTTGGGTAACTTTTTTGGGTAGTAGCGTTTTTATGCTATTAGAATGCTAGATATATGTTTTCTTTCTTGTGTGTACTCATTGGTGTTAACTTAGCTTGAGTTTATTGTGCGTGTACTCATTGGTGTTAACTTAACTTGAGTTTATCTTAGGATTTCTTCACCAAAATCTTGGGCTTAGTCACAATTCATAGACACATGAAAAATTGATTAAAACAATCGAACTTATACGCATCTTTTTTACAACATCTCAGATTCAAGTGAAAATCAAAACCAAAGAACTTATACTAGATTAAGTTCAATACAAGGAAAAGAAAGTGATAGTTATGAACTCGTGAGTCACTTAGTTCCATGGAGACTTGGGAGTAATTGGAAAGGGCTTTCTTTGTTCATTCTTGTTTCGGATATGGATTGAAGGTATGATTCAACTTCAATTGTTATTATCCCAACAATTTCATCTCAGTATTATGATTATTGATTGAATCCTCTACAAATAATTCTATCTGTTTTTGGCAAACTTAGTATCAACATACCCGTTTTTGGCAAACTCTGTCATTGTTTCATGATAGGGGCGAGATCTATGCTAGGACTTAGAATTAGGTATCTGTGATCTTATAAGTCACAAGATGAATGATAGATTTCATAAGAAAATCATTTGAATTGAGACAAATCATATCATTTCTAAATTTCTAATATTGTCTGTGACATTTTGGCATGATATTTTGGTACTTTAGATGATGATCTCGGATTATGGATTCCTTCACGAGATTTGGTACTTTAATGGACGATATTCGATTATCGTTATCTTTTTGAACAAGAATTCCAACTTAAAGCATACAGGTGAAGGAAGCTTTGATTATTCGTAGTATGATATTGCATATTATGGTAATTTAATTAATATGCTATATCTTATGTCTTGATGAGGAAGTTGATGGAAGAGGGTGTTTATACATGTATCGGGCAACGCTATATCTTATTGTCTTAAGAAAAAGATTTTCATAGATGTTTATGACTATCCATCCCGATGGTAATAAAGGATTTTGTTCTACAACATGGAAGGATGCTCGTCTTTATATTGAATCACTTGCTAAGGTTTTATTATCTCAATTGATCGACAAATGAGGTTTCAAATCTTGCTAATTTGAATCACCAAAGCTTCTTTCTTTTTGTTTCTTACATCCTGTTTTTATGGAAGGTTAAAATATAAGTCTTCATTGTTGGACCGACGCATCCAGTTTTTTCCTTAGTTCTTTTACATCTTTTTGTGAAGCATATAGCATGTTGCCACTTAACAAGTGCGGTTGGTATAGAGAAACCTGTTAAGGTTCGTTTAGGAAACATTGTCAATTTTTGTTGTTATGATTTGGGATAGTTATGGTTAAGTCTTTGTGAAATAGATTGGGTGAACTTTTAGCTCTAATTTTTTGCTCTCTCATGCATTGGTATCTTTTTCCTTTTACGGGTTCTTGTATATTTGTCGAAGCAACCACTAATGTGTAGGTTGGATAGGTTTTGTCTATTTACAGTAAGTCATGTCTTTTCGAGGGATCCGATGCCCTTTACTAAATTGGGTCGTAGTGAGATTCCCAGTTAGGGACTTCTTAGTATCCCCCTAGTATTTCATACTTAACAAAAAAAATTTTGATACTTGGAAGAATTTAAGTTCTTTTTTGTATTAAGATATTTGAATGTGATAAGAAATTGATTGAATGTGAGATGAATTTGGTTGAGAAAATATTGTTGATTGTGGAGGATGAAATGAAAGGTGTATGGAGTAGTTTTGGACCAATAAGCGATGTTCTATTCTGAAAAGAAATTAAATGTAATGTGGTACAGCTTTACAGCATCCTGTTGCAAAATGTTAATGGCAATGCACAAATTTTTGTTTACCGTATGGGTCGTGATGGAGCCACCTAGGCGTCAAAATTAAATGTGACCATGGCCCAGTTACTGAAAAATTATTACCTTACACGTGGTAGTGAATGACCGGTTTTATATGGCTGGTTGACCAATCGGAATTTGGGTATAGTCTCTATACCTACGATCTTCATTGTATCATAAATAATTCGATGAAGTAAATTCATATTCTGCCAAGCAGAAGATAATTATTACAACATTCTCATGGTCCGTTCTGCTCCATTAGGATTATGGCTTCACCTCCCTCCACGCACTAGCAGTGACATTCAAGGTAGGCGTTTTGATTTCTTCCCATATTATCTTGGTTTGGTTGTCCTCTGTGAGATTTTGCCTCTCGGCTATAAGTTCATGCGGTACATTGACTCTCCTACAGGCTTGGGCAGTGACCTCCGCTCGTTTCTTGTGGTGGCGATCAGTCTTTGCCAAGTTTTATTATTTCCACCACGGCTATGGAAGTTCTACCCAGATTATTTAGATTAAGCCTTCCACATGTCCCTATAGCCTGCAGTATCATTATCTCTGTGTTTGTAAGTGCCATGCTATATTTGATAACTTGCAGTATAGGCTGCTGTCAGCCAGACTATTACCGCCAATGGGGTATGATTCCATCTCATTTTCTTTCTCGAGCAATATACTCTATCACCACATTTCGCTGATTGAACAAGTGCATCATTGCCGTTAAATCTCCGGATGCCTATCAACGGCGAATGGTTCTGCAGACTTACCGGCTGTTGATGATAGATGAATCTCACAATCACGATGATGCATATACGTATCTTATCACGGTTAGGTCGCTGACTTGCGTGTTGCCACCATGTTCAATCGTCTTCGATGCGGTGCAGAATGCCACTTATGTCCCAATGTAAGCCGATGGTTACGAAAGTCTTGCCATGGTGTTGCAGCGATACCGGTGTTTCGCACTCTGTTAAACGATCGCGAAATGACCATAATATTATATTATGGTTCTCCATTACCAGCCATCATGGCTGATTGTTGGATTTTGCCTGAAGTTATTCCAGCGTAGAAATCTTTGGTTCTTTGATGGTATGTTACAGTGCTATCTAATTACTTCTGTGTGTGCATGATTTCATTTCTCTCTAACATGGCTTCATCGATTGTCTCTTACCTCTTAAATCTTTGTGCCTCATTATATATGTTTAAAAACCTTTCTAAGGAAATTTGTTAATTTATACAAGAATTTAGATCCATTGAGTCTTTTCAAATAGCCTCTCTCCTCCTACATTGTCCACTAACAAACTTTGCTATATCACTTCTTATTACTTTCTGCGATCTTATACTTATTTATACAGTGTTGCCATCGTCATATCTCTCATTTTCTACTCTGTGCATTTTCCGGTTCTCCTTTTAGCATACCACTCATAACCATTTTCAGTATATCATTGCTGGTTTAACCACTTTCCTCAACCTGGGTTATCATGTTCATCTGCGATTGCACTGCGCTGGTGTGTTCTTTGCAACCTGCTCTTGAGTCTTTCTCTATCGCGAAGTGCCAAATGTGTTTATTCAGCGCACGATCTTTAATTTCATCTCAATTTCTCATTAACTGCTGTATTTCTCTCCCTTACAATTCTATGTACACAGTTTTAACAACTCTGATTGTTTATTTGGCGTTGCTACTGTAAGATTATCGTTCTTTAACCGTTTTGAAAATTTGTTACGTTGAATGCGATCTTCAGTGCCCTCTCTTGCTTCTGGCGTTCTTGCTGGATTTGTATTCCTCTGGTTCTTGTAAAAGGCCTTTCCGGCGAATTTTGTATATTTCTTATGGCTGATGTGAGCGTGATCTTGCAGGCTTCCGACTCTCTTTTGCAATCTTATGTTTTCAATCTATCGATTCATGGTTTGCCCTTTGCAAAAAGTAACTTTGAACCATACTGATACCAGTGCATGAATATCTAAGAGTAACCTAAAAATGCTCAAGTTGAGTAGTGTGTGATTCCCGGAAGCTGAATTGCAATCCGAGATTCTAAGATGTTCCCTCAGTCGAATCGGGAATCCAAGTATTGCAGCTTCTGATTCCTTTTATGGGGACTGCGGGACTGGGGAGGAGCCTGGCAAACATTTTTATACTTACTTTTAATCGATGGGGCGCATACTATTACGCAACTTCACACTTCCATTAGTTTTTTTTCATACATCATACTTGTAAGAAATGGAATGTATTGATTGTAAAGGATAAGACTGAGGGATGCAGGACAAAGTCTATTTATAGACTTGACTCAACATAACATAATGAAATATTACAGGAGGTTTTAGAAAATAACAGTTACGGAAAACTACTTCTGTTGATACATCTGTTACACATTAAAGAATGAGAAGTTCGTACAGAAGACCGTACAACAGCTGACTTATCATCCCCCTCAAACTGATGTTCATACTGCAGGCATGAGTTTGGTCTTGAGTAAATCAAATTGGGATTTAGACAACCCTTCAGTGAACAAGTCAGATATCTGACTGAGAGTGTGAATATAAGACTGAAAAAGCGGGGGTCTAACAACCACACCCAATATTTCGTTTAGGCAATCTGTATGGACAAATTCCAAGAGAATCAACTAGACAGTCAGACTCAATCAATGGAAACATATCCAAGAGTTGTATCTCTATTTCTCAATGTAATCAGCAAATCAAACAGATAGAATCCGTGAGCCTGAATATTATGAGAAACGACTTGAACTGTACCAAAGACCAATGTTCAAGTGTCAATAAATTTATATCAACAACCAAAGGTTCGATTATCAAATTGATTGAACTACGCACAACCTGTGATATTTCAATTATATAAACAAATATAATGCGGAAAAGAAATAACACAGACACCAGAAGTTTTGTTAACGAGGAAACCGCAAATGCAGAAAAACCCTGGGACCTAGTCCATATTTGAACACCACGCTGTATTAAGCCGCTACAGACACTAGCCTACTGTAAGTTAACTTTAGAATAAAATGTAGTTGAGCCCTAAACAATCTCACACTGATCAAGGTACAGTCGCGTTCCTTACGCCTCTGAATCCCAGCAGGACTCTACGTACTTGATTCCCTTAGCTGATCTCACCCACAACTAAGAGTTGCTACGACCCAAAGTCGAAGACTTGATAAACAAATCTGTATCACACAGAAAAGTATATTGAATAGATAAATCTGTCTCCCACAGAAATACTTGTGAGTTTTTTTCCGTCATTTGATAAATCAAGGTGAACAGGAACCAATTGATACACCAGACTTATATTCCCGAAGAACAGCCTAGTAATATCAATCACCTCACGATAATCTTAATCGTATGGTAGAGAAACAAGATATTGTGGAATCACAAACGATGAGATGAAGATGTTTGTGACTACTTTTTATCTTGCTTATCGGAGATTAAATCTCGAGCAAATCTTAGAGAAGATAATACTCAATACGATAAAACAAAGCAAGATCAAAACACGCAACTACAGAGAAAATAGTTGGGTCTGGCTTCACAATCCCAATGAAGTCTTTAAGTCGTTAACCTCTAATGGTTTTAGGAAAAACGTAGGTTAAAGGAGAATCGACTCTAGTCGCAACTAGTATCACACAGGAGGTGTGGGGATTAAGTTTCCCAGTTGCTAGAGTTCTCCTTTATATAGTCTTCAAATCAGGGTTTGCAATCAATGCTACCTTGGTAACAAAGCATTAAATATTCACCGTTAGATGAAAACCTGATTAGACTCAAGCTAATATCTTTCAACCGTTAGATCGAACTTAGATTGTTATACACAAATAAAAAGTGACTTCATTTAGATATGAGTAACCGTACCTAAACGTGTACACTTTGTTGGTTCAACAATAGTTAACCGAAGTTAGCCATATGAACACTTTCATATCAACCTTTTTCATCTTAATCACAACTAGTTCAAATGACTCAAATGAAACTAGTTAGGCCTCTTCCTATGCACATGCCAAAAAAATGGTGTTTGGCATGCCTCTTGGCATGCCAAACCATTTGCGCCACTATGGGGAAACCGCTGAGCGATCGAATCCCTAGCGAGCGATATTGACAATATCTCCAGCGATAAAGTCTTTATCGCTCGATAAAAATGATAACGCTGGCGATACAATGGTTATCGCCAAGTTGTTATTCTGCAACGTCTAGTTCCCCCTATGGTTCCTATATATACGCCATTTTACCTCGACAGAAAACTCACACCTGCTTCTAAAGATATTACTCCTTTATTCTCAATTTTAAGCTTCATTACAATGTCGAGATCCAATGAAGAAAGGGATATTATTATGAATAGGTTCGAGTTACAAAGAACAAAGTTATCGTATGAGGTTGCAAGAAATTGGCGAAGAGGAAGTCAAGATGAAACTAATCGAAACTTTGATGCTTGTACATACGGGTCAAATACCAAGAGTTCAGGCCCAAAAGTATTATCAAGAAGATATACTTATCGAGGGAGGGAATTTTACCATCGAAGCTCATGCACGATTATTTTCTTCCCAATTGTGTGTACTACGATCGAGATTTTCAAGGTCGATTCCGTATGCCTCGTCATCCGGGTGAAAAGATTATTGAAGAGCTTTGTGGAGTGGAACCTCAATTCAATTATCAGTTTGATGCACTGGAATATTAGAGGTCATAGTCCCAACAAAAATTTACTTCGGCTTTAAGAATTCTAGGTTATGGCACTCCAATGGATGCGAATGATGAAGTACCTTCGTTTGGGTAAAACAACTTCTTACGCTTACCTTTCATTGTTCGTGAAGTAATGATTAATCATTTTGGTCCAACATATTTACGAAAACCAACCACGAAGATGTTAGACAAATATTAAGGGAGAATGAGGAAAGGGGATTCCCGGAATGCTAGGTAGTCTCGATTGTATGCATTGGGTATGGAATGGATGCCTTGTTTATTGGGTGGTCAATATAAAGGTCATTATCCAAAACCAACAGTTATCCTGAAAGCCGCTTCTTACGATTATTGGATATGGCACGCTTTTTTGTCTCTAGGTTCACAAAATGATATTAATGTTTTGCAAAAAGTCAGTCTCTGTTTGAAGATTTGAAGTATGGAATTTCTCCATCCTGTCCGTTTCATGATCAACGAACATCGCACACTCATGGCTACTATCTTGCGGATGGTATCTACCCAAAATGGTCCACCTTAGTTCAATGCTACCGTCAGCCTCCTGTTGGTGCATTGGGCCGTTCATACCGATATTTTAACGATGCCCAAATGGCACTAAGGAAGGATGTGGAACATGCTTTTGGAATTTTGAAGAGGAAGTTCGCTATCATTTGTGGCCCATATCGTGGGTTGAGTCCTCGTGAAATGCACAAGATTATGCTCACTTGCATAATTCTTCATAACATGGTAATTCAGAAACTAGGCGTGATTCTGGATGGATTAACTATGATGATGAAGATTTGAGGCCGAGATTCGACTCAAAGAGGCCTCCCCGCAAGGAATTATGGTCAAATGACTAACTACATTCGAACCGTAATTTGTATGACCGGTTAAGAGATGATCTGAGATTGAATCTTTGGGCGAGCATGGAAGATGATTTTATGTATTTTTCTTAATGTTTTAGCTTCAGTTTAAGTTATGTTATGTATTGTTATTTTTCTAATTAATAAACTTCAACATTTCATTTCAAACTAATATTAATTGGAAAGCATAACAACATATCAAATTAAAACTTAAACTGCTACATTAAACTAGTTTTAAACTAGTACATTAATCATTTAGAGGAATTATTTCATCAAACTCATCATCAGTTCCATCATCATCATCTTCTTCTTCATCACGGTTGTTAGTAAATCCAGTTTGCTTTTCAATCATTGCTTGAATCTGTCAAATTCGATTTGCCATACATGTTTTTGTTGGCATTCATAATTGAGGTGTTATCTTGAAGAATGTTATGCTTGTCATAGTCAAACTAGAATTTTTCTTGAGAAAGACGACTTTTCTTACTCTCCCGGTTTTTGAATTTTCCTTTGAATAGATCTTTCCTTCGCGATGGTCTTTTGATAATCCATGAACTCCGCCATGTTAAATCCTACTAACTCCCTCCTTCTTGAGCTAATTTTCTTGCTTAGGTTTTGCCCGATTCCTCCTGGAAGTTTTCCCTTATTATTACCATCGACATAATTATTGAAAACTACGTTGGAATTTGAGCTTGTAGGGGTATCTGGTGAAGAATTTGATGGACCTTGTGAAAATGGTAAAGAATTTGGTGTTGAGGGAGAAGAATTATATGGTGACTTTTGGTACTATTTGATTATTTGCTAAGTAATCGGGATTATATTTGTTCAAACCCTTCAAAATATGATAGCAACTTTCGAAAGCAAAACTATTTACCATGTTTTCGTTGCCAATCTATACGAACCTCTCTTTCAAAATCAACATCAGGTCGACCCACCGTCCTTTCCTTTTCTCTTGGCTTGCATTATCAATGCAACATAAAGCGGCTACTTCCGGTTGATTACAATGAAGTGTTACGACAATCCTTTTGCATCAAGACCATTGATGTTCATTGTTTGTTCTTCATATTTTGAAATATATTATCCCACATGGTGTTACCATGTTGGTGTGCACCACCGATACAATCTTGGGTAAAAAAAACATAATTACGACAAATACATTCATCTTCTATCATGGTGTATTTTGCACCACGGACTCGGTTCTTCTTACCTTCGCCTTGAGTTTGTTCTTGTGAATCCATTTTACAATAAAATATAATTGTAGAGGAGTTGTGATAGTTTTAGATTTGAAAAAGATTGAGAAATTAAGAAATTCTAGAGATTTAGAATTTTTGGTGTGAGTTGATATGAGTTTGAAATCGCGATTTATAGAGGGGGGAAATTGTAGCCGTTAGATGATGATCTGGTCGCGATTATCATAGTATCGAGCGATAGCTTGATCGTTGTTGGCGATTGGAAGACCATCGAACGATTTTTTGACCATCGAGCGATCGAGACTCTATCACTCATTTGGAAACTCTGTCGTGTATGCCTATATGCCAGGAAAAACATATTGGCATATGAGTTTGGCAGTTTGGCATACCCATAGTGGGTGCATATATGCCAAATACCATGTTTTGGCATGTGCATAGGAAGAGGCCTTATAGAGTTGTTCAATTGTTTATATTCTCATAGAAGTATACAAGACACAATTGAAGCAAAATCGATTTTGATTCACTCGAATCAATTCATGAACATTATAGCCACGGTTTGCAAAAGATTGCATTCCTTAATTTATAAATGTATAATTAGTTCATGAACAAACCGATTTTAGAACATAACCTACTCAAGTATGCAAACTGGTACGCATAGCTAAGTAGACGGACTTGGTCTGGGTTCGCCAGTATGCGAATGAGCACGCATACTATCGTACACCACCAAACTCAGTTGAATTCCCGGACTTGAACTTACACCAGTACGCATACGGGTATGCATACTAAGTTCCCGGACTTCAACTAACCAACAAGTACGCATATGGGTATGCATATTATGGTTCCCGGACTTGGAATAACTTGCAGCAGTTAGCATACAAGTACGCATACCGTGTTATATCCAATTAATGGTTAATTGTTTAAACTCCCATTTTAATCATTGAAACATTCTTTGAAGACGGGAATAACTGTCTCACACAAACTATTAGCTTCAAAGCAATTTTCAAGTGATCGAATGATCAATACGAAACATTCCGAGTCTATACCAAATGACTGTCTCACACAAATCATATAAGATGTTACCAGGCGATTTTCACATGATCATCTTTTGACTTTCGTCAAGAATATAAGATGAACTTGGTTAAAGCGAAACCTTACGAACACATATTTCGAAAAATATGTAAGCGAGTTAAACTCATCTCGAGATATCAAATTTGTATAATTGAAGTCTATATAGCTATACGACTTTTGTAATATGAGATAGAGTAGATAGACTTTTGAGTGATAGATGAGTTCAAGTCTCCACATACCTTTTGTTGATGAAGTTCCACAAGATCCCCTTAGTAGTTCTTCGTCTTCAATTGATGAACGCCGTGAATTCTAAAGCTCAACTACACTTTCTATCCTAATCCAAGACTTAGCTATAAGTAGACTAGAAATCAAGACTTATAGTTTTGGCAACTAAACTTGACAAACAAGCTTGAGATAGCAACGCTTGCGAGTTCGACCGAGCAGTGCTCTAACAAAGACACTTTCAGAAAACCCGATTTAACAAGATCATGGATCATATGATAATCCACCTCATTGTGTTTAGTCCTAGCATGAAAAATGGGATTTTCAGTAAGAGTACCAGCACCAAGATTGTCACAAAATAATTTTCATTGAAGAGATAGTCTGACAAAGAGTTCCTCAAATAAGTAAGAGAGTCACAAGATTTCAGCTGCTGCATTTGCAAGACCTCTATATTCAGCTTCAGTAGAGAAGCGTGAAATGGTGTGTTGCTTCTTTGACGACCAGGAAATAAGATTGCCACCCACAAAGACACAATATCCTGAAGTAGACTTGCGTGTGTTAGGACAACTAACCAGCCCATTCACTATCACAAAAATCTTTAAGTTCACAGGAATTTCCACTTCCAAGAGAAATACCTTGACCAAGGGACCCCTTCATATATCTGAGAATACGTTTGGCGAGCTGTAAATGAATATCAGTAGGACAGTGCATGAACTGACTAACATAGTTTACTGCAAACTAATATCAGGTCTAGTCAGATACAAATATTGGAGACCATATACTAAACTTCTATAAGAAGCTCCATCCTTCAAAATGGCACCATCATAAGCAGAAATTCTTGGACCAGAAGCCACTGGAGTTGTACATGGTTTACACCCCAACATATCATATTTTCTGAATAGATAAACAGAGTACTTGTTTTGAGTAAGAAGCAACTTATTGGCTGAAGAATCAAAAGTAGCCTCTACGCCTTGAAAGTAATGTAAAGATCCTAGATCTTTCATGGCAAACTCAAACTTCAAGGAAGTGATAAAGGAAGTAAGTAGAGAATCAGAAATACCCACAAGAATAATGTCATCTACATAAACTAAAGAATCACTCTCTGAGAATTCTTGTGATGGATGAACATAGAAGCATCACAGACAAAGTACGTGATAGACGCATTTATGTGTCTATTTTGATCTCAATTATGTGTATTGTTAGTGCTCGATTTTATACTTATTTGATTATTTATGTTTTTGTAGGTGTTTCTGGAGAAATATGCTTTTGCGGGAAAATTGGCTCGAAAAGTGGTATTTGCGCTCATGGGAGAAAATTACTATTCGGACTCTTAGTTTGGATAAGGGGCAATTCAATTACTAAGGGCGCCTCAGTGCTATATGCACCCCAATGGATAAACGCATCCCAGTCTGGATAGGGGGAGGTCATCTTCTCCGTTTGAAAAATCCATTTTGGCGGGAATTTGTTCTGCATACATGAAGATTATCTGATTTAGTGGAAGCCGAGTTTTATGGGATAGGAAGGAGGATTTCGATATCCAAATCGAAGGAAAGATCAATACGTGTTTAAACACGTCAGAGGTAGAGCTTCAGGCCAACAGAAATGGAGGATTTCTTCTCGGGAAAACAAAGTTTTGCGGGAATAGAAGTCAGTTAGCAGTGATGATTTTCTGGGCAGTTTGGATGGCGTTTTGTTGGATTTTTATTGTCAGTATCTCGTCAGTATGAGTTACAACACAACGAGACTGATACGTGTGCCAGAATTAAGGAAAAATAGGAGTACTCGACAATACAGGGAGAAGTTTTATCGGGATTGAGTTTTCTTTATTTATGGAAGTTTCGTGGGAAAGAGTTAGTAAATATCTTCTTTCGAGATTTGATTCTATCAACAGTAGCAGGGAAGATTTTTATTAAGAAATGAAGGAATCAGATGCGTAAGAGAGTTTGAGAAGAAAAGTCTGAGACTTTCGTGTGAAGAAAAGAGATTTTAATCGACTTATAATCGCACACATGTGCATATATAAGGAGGGGAGAGGCCAGAGAAGAGCTATCGAGACTTTTGGGGACGAACGGAGGCAGAGAGGAGAAGAAATCAGAGTTGCAGGAAGTCGGGTGCTGCTGGTGTAGAAGAAAGAACACGAAGAACATACTACTCCCAGAGACAGTCGTTTCTTCTACAACAGTTTTCATATATCGTTTCAGAATGACATTGTAATGATTGTTTTGTAACGCTTATACAACGTTGCAAACTGTCTGAGTCATTAGTTTTTACTTGTTTATCACACTTTTGAGCTATGAACACCTATTTTGAGCACGTGAATAATATGAGGAGCTAGACCCCATCACTGGGATGAAGGAGGAAGCCATTTTTCGTCACTGTGGTAATTATATTAATTCTTTTTATGACTTTTTTCACTAATTTAATCGTTTTATGATTTTTCTTAATTAATTGTGATTTCGTATGATGATGTATGCTTGATCTAAGTGCTTTTGATGCGTCATGCTAGTGATTTACAGTCAATCTTTTAGAAATCTACCTTGGCAAAGAATTAGAGTCAATAACTAAGAGCTATAATTGTCTAAGATTTGATATTTGAACCACATGATATGAAGTTTGGTGGAATCCCGAGTCTCAGTAATTTCTCGATATTGTGACAATTTTGTGTATATATTTTTAGTATTAAATCCGAAATTAAATCTTTACAAGTCTTTGAACGAAATTTTCTTATCACTTAAGAAACTACATCAATTTTTGGCGCCGCCGACGCGGACTTGTATTTAGATTTGTTTTAGGTTTATTTTTATTTTTATTATTTTTTGTTCTTTTTTACGCATTTTGGTATTTCTTGTTTGCTTTCAGATTTGGAACTGAGCTAAAGAAAAAGAGAGAAAGTGTTGAAAAGAAAAGTGAAGCCAAAGAAGGGAGGTGTTTATGGGTAAAAATCATTTCTGCCGATTTCGATAAATTCGGTAGGTGAGTGAGAAACTGATTCAAACCCTAAACAAATGTGTTGCACGTGAGCACTTGATAGATTCGAGAGATCAATCTGTACAAGTCCGGCCTAAACCAAGAAATGGTCGTTCCGGACTTGCTTCGGTCACAAAGTGGAAGAGAAGGGTTGATTTGGGGAGGAAGCCAAGAAAGGTGTTGAGACCGAGAATAATTACGGGAGAGTAGTATCTCGACTTGTATCGTAAAGTAAAAGCTTGGGAAGCTTGCAAGAGATGAAAACTTTTGGGAGCGCTTGCAAAGTTGCCTTTACGAGAGTGTAGTATTTTTCTCCCGACCGAGACTTGTTGTCCGGTGGAAATAGGTAAGACCTATTTATACAAGTCGAGATTGAAACGTACCACGGTCTCATGAAGGAAGAGATTAAAGGGTGAAATAATGAGAGGAGGTGGTAACAGCATGGTGTTAATGGGTGAAAACGTTTTCACCATTATTTCCTCATTTATTTGACCGCTTTATTCCTTTTCACGCTTTCTTAATGTGGCGTAGTGTCTGTTTGCAAGTCATGTGATCTTAAACCAAAACCACTGGAAAGCATCCCCGGTTTGTGTTGATGTCTCTAGTGTTGGTTGCATCTTGAGTGCAAGTGGTGTTGCTAGGGGCGCATGTGGCATGTGCCAATGACGTGTGTGGAATGCCTTGGTGGTAGGTTGCACGGTTTGCAAGTTAGGCTACCAAATATGTGTTTGGCATGTGCCAATGGCATGTGCGGGAATGCCTTGGTGGTAGGTTGCACGGTTTGCAAGTTAGGCTACCAAATGGGTGTGTGTTTGGCATGTGCTAATGGCATGTGCGGAATGCCTTGGTGGTAGGTTGCACGGTTTGCAAGTTAGGCTACCGGCGTGTGTGTTTGGCATGTGCCAATGGCATGTGAATGCCTTGGTGGTAGGTTGCACGGTTTGCAAGTTAGGCTACCCGGCGTGCATGTTGGCATGTGCCAATGGCATGCGTGGCCGTTAGGTAGCCAGCTTTGGTAAGAAAAGCTACCATCGAGCATGTTGGCATGTGCCAATGGCATGCGTGGCCGTTAGGCCGTGGCTTTGGTAAGAAAAGCTACCCGGCAATGAGCATGTTGGCATGTGCCAATGGCATGCGTGGCCGTTAGGGTCGTGGTTTTGGTAAGAAAAGCTACCAATGAGCATGTTGGCATGTGCCAATGGCATGCGTGGCCGTTAGGGCCGTGGCTTTGGTAAGAAAAGCTACCATCGAGTATGTTGGCATGTGCCAATGGCATGCGTGGCCGTTAGGCGTGGCTTTGGTAAGAAAAGCTACCAACGAGCATGTTGGCATGTGCCAATGGCATGCGTGGCGTTAGGGCCGTGGCTTTGGTAAGAAAAGCTACCAATGAGCATGTTGGCATGTGCCAATGGCATGCGTGGCCGACTTGGCCTAGGTTGCATGGTTTGTAAGCCTAGGGCGCTATATTTGGCATGCGCCTAATGGCATAGCGGCTTGGAAATATGGCTTGTGGTACGTGTTGGCATGTGCCAATGGCACGTACGGCCATGTTGACCTAGTTGCACGTTTTGCAAGCCTAGGGCGCTATATTTGGCATGCGCCAATGGCATAGCGACTTAGTTTGGCAGGTTGCCAATGAGTGCGATATGTAGTTTGGTTTTGGCGTCGTTTGCCATGGTGCGCGATGTGCGGCTTGGTTTTGCGTTGTTGCCATGGTGCGCGGTGTGCGGCTTGGCTTGGCATTGTTGCCATGGTGCGCATGTGCGGCTTGGTTTGGCATTGTTGCCATGGTGCGCCGAGTGTGCGGCTTGGTTTGGCATTGTTGCCATGGTGCGCAGTGTGCGGCTTGGTTTGGCATGGTTGCCATGGTGCGCGAGTGTGCGGCTTGGTTTGGCATTGTTGCCATGGTGCGCAGTGTGCGGCTTGGTTTGGCATTGTTGCCATGGTGCGCGTGTGCGGCTTGGTTTGGCATTGTTGCCATGGTGCGCAGTGTGCGGCTTGGTTTTGGAATTAGGGTTCTGTGTCGAAAACCCTAATCTGGTATTTTGAAAAAATACCCCTATTAATTATTTACACCTGATTTAAATGCTCTTAGTTAATGTGTTGCGGGTAACACTAGGTCATGGGGTTTTACGATTTTACCCCTTGTTTAAAAACCACCATCAACATTAAGTCCCCTGCTTAGCTCGGAGCAACAGGGGCTTTGTTGCGAGGTAAGCATAAGATGGTGACAAACTATCAACAACAAACCGTAAAGAGAATTGAGGAGGCTTGTCGACCTTTTATAAGTAGGATTTGGAATCCTTGCCTCCGGTAGTTTTGCACAAATCGGGAGGTCGGCACAATTGGTGGGGCCGGTGCGGCTTGGGCGACGTTGGTAAGTTGGCGTGAGTTGGGAAGCGAGTGTACTAGGCGGTGGGACCGGCGCAAGGGGTGGAAGTCAAAAGTGCTTGCAGGCGTGACTTGGGCGACCATTGGGAAGTTGGCGTGAGTTGGGAAAGCGAGTGTGCTAGGCGGGTGGGGCCGCGCAATGTGGAAGGCTGTGCGTGCTTGCAGGCGTGACTTGGGAAACTGCGTGTGCTAGCTGGTGGGGCCGGCGCAATGTGAAAGCTGTGCGTGCTTGCTGGCATGACCGATGTAAACAAGGATGGAGTTTCTTCAGATAGCAAAGTTTCCTTATCTTGCTTTCCTTCACGTGCGGCTTCAATTAGGGCATTATTCATGCTAAAATCTGGAAGCGTTATGTCCCTCATTGCTTCCTTTCCCTTTTTAAGATTCCGTATTCATACCCAAAAATAATTGCATCGTCTCCTCGTTTGAGAAAAAGGGTTCTTCTTGTTGGATTTCTCTCTTTGTCATGTCACGCAGATTCGAATCATCTTCTAACCAGTCAGGTTCTCTGGATGAAGGCGCGAGGTCGACTCTTGCATGAGCATCCCAACAAAGGTTATTCGGGTTAAGAAAATCATACTTGTATGTTTTCTTCTTCTTTAAAATGGACCGACGTACACTTTAACGCTTGTTGTATAAATGGAAAATTTCTCTTTTGTTCAGAGATATCCCGTTGGAGCATGCGTTACTGTTATCGACGAGGATGACCTAGTCGTTCCCCTTCCTTCAAGCCCGACCTTGTTGATCTGCTGCAGACTTGGAGGACGCCGATTTAGGGCTCTCTTGTCATGAATACCCTTCCCGGGTTTGTCGTTTGGGACTCGTATGAGGTGTCTCTCCTCCAATTATTGGAATGTTGGTGGTTTCCTGGTGCGGAAAGAATTCGTGGCCCTTTATACGAAGATATGGAAAACATACGGCCATATTGCTACCGGGGAGCGTGGTGAAGTGTTGTCGTCGCTTTGGTTTCGTAGTGAATCGTATTTTGCCAATGATTGCCGAGATGGAGAATGTGTCCATTCATGTTTGCTGCGGAGTCGACCATTCAAAAGTGGGAGAATATGGTGTCCACTGCGAATCCTTGGAGTTTAACGTTAGGCTGGTTTGCGGCATCGCCTCAATATTGTGAAGGTCGACGGTGGCTGGTATTCTTGCTTGGTGTGATTCACCCACAAAAGCCATCTTTGGAAGAGGAGGAAGTTTTGGCCCAGGTCTCGGAGGATTGAAGAGTTAACTCAAGATTTGAAGAGTAGGACCGAAAGATATCATGGTCGATTGAAGATGATATTTTGTAGGGATTATAATTTACTAGATGGGATTTTACGATTTGCATTATGAGATTTAAAGGCTTCTCTTTCTTTCTTTTTTTGAAGAAATAAAGAGATTCATTATCTGTTGGATTGTATTGAAATTCAATAATCTGGTAAGAAAGAAAGTAAAAGCGAGAGAGAGTGCACGGACGTTCACACTTTTGATGTAGCATGTTGCGGGGAAATGATTAGGCGTAGTACGCCTTAAGCCACTTTCCGTTGATGACCGCCTCTAGCTTTCCCCCATCTTCTTTGATAATCTTGTAGTAACCATTTGTTATATGCTTTAGTGATTATGTACGGCCCTTCCCATTTGGGAGAAAACTTCGGTGCCGATGCATCTTGCTAGATGTGTTTGGCGGTTTTTAGCACCATATCTCCTTCCTTGAAAACTCTGGGTTTTACATGGTTATTGTACGCCACGGAAATCCTGTTTTACGTATGCTTGTGCATGTTCCTCTGCCCGGGATCTTCTCGGAGTCCAGAGTGTCTAGTTCCGCAATTCGGCATTGAGTGATTCGGCTTCATTCCACTCGGGGTCCGCTTTGCTGCGGCAATTAAGGCCGACGGGATCTTAATTTACGCGGGGAGGATCGCGTCTCATTTCTGTGTGAGGGAGTAAGGAGACATGCCGGTGGAGCTTCTAGGAGATGTTCTCAGTACGCCCGAGTGCCATTGGCAATTGCTCGTGCCGGATGCAGGATTGTCGTGTCTTGTCCGTGAGGATTCGGATCGAGTCTTGTTGGTGCTTTCGGCTTGCCCATTTCCACAGGGATAATAGACCCAGTAGAAGACTTGTTTGATTCCGTACCTCTCAAGCGGTTCCTCGTACTTGCTTGTTAGCAAAAGGCGTGCGTTGTCGGTGATGATGTGTTTAGGTACGCCAAAACAGCGGATGATGTGTTCCTTGATGAATGCCGCGATTGTGGCTCCAGGTGGTTCCTTTCGGCGGGACGGCTTCAACCCACTTGGTAAAGTACTCGGTCGCGTTATTATGTACTCATGCTTGTTTTGAGGACGGTGGGTTGATCTTCCCAATGATGTCGAGTCCCCACTATAAAGGGCAACGGGCTACTTATCGCGTGCAAGGGTGTTGGAGGCACGTGGATGAGGTTTCCGTGAATACGGCATTCTCGGCATTTACGAACAAAGTAGCGCGTCGTCTTCCATGGTCGGCCAAGTAGTACCTCTCGTGTATCTGCAGGAATAGTTTCTGTTTCCCTTGGTGTTCGCGCCGTGCATTTCTCTTAACATAATTGGGATTTCAATACCGCTCAAACACCTTAGTAGACTTCCCCAGAAACTCTTGCGATATAAAACCCCATCATGGAACACGAATCTTTTGGACTTACGCCTAGCTTGGACGCATCCTCTTTGTTAGTAGGAAGAATGCCATCGCGAAGGAAAACGATGTACGGCTCACGCCGATCCCAGTGTGACCGATGTTGAGGACTTCATCGACATGGGGCGCGACAATTTGGACACGCTTTGGAGTAATCGTGATTGGGTTTCCATCTCCGGCCAATACCAAGTCGTTGTAAACGACGGTGAGGGTTACTACGATGTTATTCCACGGACTTCGGTATGAACATGTTCAAGTCGTTGTTGTGCTTCCTCTTTCCCGAGACACCTTGACGAGAGAGTTGTCCGGATTTCGATGATACTGAGAACACCTTGAAGCATAAAGAAATTCCGCAAAGTCTTGAGGTCGACCTTCCCTTGGAAAAGTGAGTTGTTGAGTTCTTGAATGATAGGAGTTCTCCAGTCATCGTCTTGGCTTTCTCGGGTTGTGAAAGCCACGTTGAAGCTATGGTTCGCCGTTTCTTGTCGGGGTTTCCTCGGCTCCTTTCGAACTGTAGCTTTGAGGCTAGTGTAGCTAAGCATTCGGCATGCTTGTTGTTCTTTACGGCCAACATGTGTGATGGTTGCTTCGGCGAAATAATTTAGTAGTTTTTGTGCTTCACCTTTGTATGGTGCCGGCGTTAGTTCTTTCAATGCATAGATCCAGTTTACCGGTTGATGAGTAATTTGGAATCTCCTCTTATCTCCAAACGTGTGGCCCCGACTTGTTTAGATAGTGATAGTCCAATGAGGAAGGCCTCGTATTCAGCTGCGTTATTGGTGCATGGAAAGTCTAGCTTGAAAGAGTGCGAGAAGACTTCTCCAGCAGGAGATACTAGTACAACACCCGCTCCTCCTGTATTAGTCTTTGGGGGTGGAAGAGCAGTCGAAGAACAATGCCATGTTTCTTCTTTGACTAAAAAGATATCTGGAAGGTCTCCCGGGAGATCTTCTCGTAATTCTGCGGTGTCTTCTCCTGGGAATGCTGCTAACAGGTCCGCAACACTGTCCTTTTATGGCCCTTGGAGAAACGCACGTTATGTCGAACTCGACAGCTGCAGGAGCCACTTAGCCGGCCTCCCTATCGAGGCGGGTTTCGAGAGGAGAAACTTTCGAGGTCTGGATTTGGACACTAGCACCACCTTATTGGAGAGGAGGTAGTGCACAACTTCGGATGGAATGAATCGAGTGCTAAACACGCCTTTTCCGCCTTAGGTATCCGAGTTCGGCGTCTCTCAACGTTCGATGAAATAGTATATGGGGTATTCCATTCCTTTGTCGTCCTCTTGCGCGAGGAGAGCTCAGATGGCGATATCGCTAAAGGCGTGTAGAGACATAGTGGTTTCCCTCGCATAGGAGGCTTCATGACGGTTGGGGAGGACGATTTTTTTGGATCTTACGGTACGCTTTTTCTTTGAGACGTAGTCCATGTGAAATTCGCTCCTTTTTTTAGCGAGAGGAGTAAACGTAGTGGTGAGCTGTGCCGGCCCGGTATGAAGCGGCGAATGTAGTTTACCTTTCCCATGAAACTCCTGAGCTCCCTTACGGTTCGTGGTGGCGGCATCGTGAGGATAACTTGCGTTTTGAACTGGATCAACTTTTATTCTGTGGCGTTACTTGGAATCCCGGGAATTTCCCCGAAGAGACACCAAAGGCGCATTTCAAAGGATTCATCTTCAACTTGTATTCGCGGCATCTTTCGAACACTTGTCGCGACGTTTACTGGATGATCCGCTCGAGTCTTCGATTTAACCACCACATCATCTACGTAATCTTCGACTTGCTTGTGCATCATATCATGGAAGATGGTAGTCATGGCGCGTTGGTAAGTAGCGCCGCGTTCTTCAGACCGAAAGGCATTACGGTGTAATAGAAGTTTCGAGAGGGGTTCGGAAAGCGATCTTACTCGCGTCGTGCTCATACATCTTTATCCGGTTGTAGCCGCTATATCCATCCATGAAAGAGAACATACCATGTCCACTTTGGTAGCGTCTACCGGCATGTCGATGTTAGGTAGCGGAAATCGTCTTTAGGGCGGCACTTGTTCGGATCTCTGAAATCGACACGACATCTGATCGACCATTCTTCTTTTTAACGAGAACGATATTGGCCAACCAAGTAGGATGGTGAATAGGTTTGACAAAATCGGCGGCTAGTAATTTACGGACCTCCGCCTTGATTTGTTCTTCCACGTCGTGTCTCGAATTGTCTTGGAGGTCGCTTGACCGGTTTGGATCCGGGTATTACATGCAGATGGTGGGTGACCAGTTTTCCATCTAATCCAGGCATTTCCTCGTAAGTCCATGAGAAGACGTCCTGGTATTCTTTGAGTAGGTCGACTAGCTTTGAGCGTTCCGCAGGATGTAGAGTCGAACTGATTAGAATGGGTCGCGGAAATTCCTCATTCCCTATATTGACGAGTTTCGAGTTCGTTGGTCCCATCTTGTAGCTTACGAGGGCGTCTGGAACTTCCTCACCGGTTATTGTGAAGACATTCTTTCGGGCGGAGAGACCGGGTCATGGTCTCCCCGCTAATTGCTAACGGCGGTGATAATGTGTGAGCTTTCCCTTTTTGCTTCGTCTTGCGGTAAGGGTGCACTCTCGCTTAGTGCGGGAACGGGTTACGCCGGTGGCGAGAGACAGGGTCTTCCTTCGAGGAGATGGCGGAAGGACGGTCTCCTCTGCGGGGTATCTCCCGGTTGTCGCTATCTCTAAGCGATGTCCATTACAGTAGCGGCCGTGAATCTTGGTCGCCACGCCTTTTGAACCCTCCTTCGGCCCATGTGCTTCTACGCGATGGCCGGGTGCATAGGGGACGGTGACGCGGAAATGCGAACAACTTCTCCGTTCAATACTATTTTCAAGCATTGGTGGTATGTTGAAGGGACGATTTTGAGATTGTGCAACCACGGCCTTCCCAGTATCATGTGGTAGTCTGGTTCTTTTTCAATTACTTCAAACTTCACGCTTGATTGGATTGGCCCTACTGCCAGCTCCAAGTTGATGTAGCCGTATGTGCTAGTTTGGTTGCCTTCGAAATCTGTCATCGTAGTGGGTTATCGTACGATCTCGTTAGGTCGCACCCTAGCAGCTTTGAGTGTCTTGAGAGTGATGACATTGGAAGATGCACCCGTGTCAATGAGCGCTCTTGAAACTCTATGTTCTTGACAAGAGCCGTAACATGCAAGGCTCGGTTGTGACCGTCTTCTACCATCATGTCGTCATCGGTGAAAACAATATTGTTGGCGGATCTTAGGGGATCCTTGGAGTCCCCGTGGGTGCGGAACTAGTGATGCGTTTAGTGCTATTCGGTTGATAGCAGAGAATGTTTTTATCCACTGGTCCTTGGAGAGGTGCGAAATTCACATAAGTTTTCTACCAACATGGTCGCCTCCTGGTCCGCTGGCTTCCGATCGATGTGGCGAAACCGTTGATTTGAGAATGCTCATTCGGGATGTTAGTCCCCCTGCTCTTGATCTCTGGGGAACATGAATCACTTAGCCCCGATGTTAGATTGATGAGGAAGTCGAGTATCTTTGTTAATCGCATCCTTCATTAGGTCCATGTTTTTGGCGTGGATCTCCCGAGCACGCATCGTCAACTTGATCTTGGGACCTCTTCATTGGTGGTACTTGCTTCCGAAATTGAGGAGTTATCATGACCTTGAGCGGGATCAATGTTTGTGTAGATCGCCTGATAGCCGACCATGCTTGCGCGAAATTTGAGGATGGAAGCTAGAATTTGATATTGTAACCGAAAGATCAATCCTCCCGCTGTGGTCGCCAATTGTTTATGGGTAAAAATCGTTTCGCGCGATTTCGGTAAATTCGGTAGGTGAGTGAGAAACCGATTCAAACCCTAAACAAATGTGCTTTGCACGTGAGCACTTGATAGATTCGAGAGATCAATCTGCACAAGTCCGGCCTAAACCAAGAAATGGTCGTTCCAGGACTTGCTTCGGTCACAAAGTGGAAGAGAAGGGTTGATTTGGGGAGGAAGCCAAGAAAGGTGTTGAGACCAGAATAATTACAGGAGAGTAGTATCTCGACTTGTATCGAAAGTAAAAGCTTGGGAAGCTTGCAAGAGATGAAAACTTTTGGGAGAGCTTGCAAAGTTGCCTTTACGAGAGTGTAGTATTTTTCTCCGGCCAGAGACTTGTTGTCCGGTGGAAATAGGTAAGACCTATTTATACAAGTCGAGATTGAAACGTACTACCCTGTCTCATGAAGGAAGAGAGTAAAGGGTGAAATAATTAGAGGAGGTGGTAACCGCATGGTGTTAATGGGTGAAAACGTTTTCACCATTATTTCCTCATTTATTTGACCGATTTATTCCTTTTCACGCTTTCTTAATGTGAGCGTAGGGTACGTTTTAAGTCAGACCGCCAAACCAAAATCCGGAAAGCATCCCCCGGTTTGTGTTGATGTCTCGAGTGTTGGTTGCATCTTGAGTGCAAGTGGTGCTGCTAGGGGCGCATGTGGCATGTGCCAATGACGTGTGTGGAATGCCTTGGTGGTAGGTTGCACGGTTTGCAAGTTAGGCTACCAGCGTGTGTGTTTGGCATGTGCCAATGGCATGTGCGGAATGCCTTGGTGGTAGGTTGCACGGTTTGCAAGTTAGGCTACCAGCGTGTGTGTTTGGCATGGCATGTGCGGAATGCCTTGGTGGTAGGTTGCACGGTTTGCAAGTTAGGCTACCAGCGTGTATGTTTGGCATGTGCCAATGGCATGTGCGGAATGCCTTGGTGGTAGGTTGCACGGTTTGCAAGTTAGGCTACCAGCGTGCATGTTGGCATGTGCCAATGGCATGCGTGGCCATTAGGGCCGTAGCTTTGGTAAGAAAAGCTACCAGCGAGCATGTTGGCATGTGCCAATGGCATGCGTGGCTGTTAGGGCCGTGGCTTTGGTAAGAAAAGCTACCAGAGAGCATGTTGGCATGTGCCAATGGCATGCGTGGCCGTTAGGGCCGTGGCTTTGGTAAGAAAAGCTACCAGCGAGCATGTTGGCATGTGCCAATGGCATGCGTTAGTTAGGCCGTGGCTTTGGTAAGAAAAGCTACCAATGAGCATGTTGGCATGTGCCAATGGCATGCATGGCCGTTAGGGCCGTGGCTTTGGTAAGAAAAGCTACCAAAAAGCATGTTGGCATGTGCCAATGGCATGCGTGGCCGTTAGGGCCGTGGCTTTGGTATGAAAAGCTACCAGCGAGCATGTTGGCATGTGCCAATGGCATGTGTGGCCGACTTGGCCTAGGTTGCATGGTTTGTAAGCCTAGGGCGCTATATTTGGCATGCGCCTAATGGCATAGCGGCTTGGAAATATGGCTTGTGGTACGTGTTGGCATGTGCCAATGGCACGTCTGGCCATGTTGACCTAGTTGCACGTTTTGCAAGCCTAGGGCGCTATATTTGGCATGCGCCAATGGCATAGCGGCTTAGTTTGGCATGGTTGCCAATGAGTGCGATATGTAGTTTGGTTTTGGCGTCGCTGCCATGGTGCGCAATGTGCGGCTTGGTTTTGGCGTTGTTGCCATGGTGCGCAGTGTGCGGCTTGGCTTGGCATTGTTGCCATGGTGCGCAGTGTGCGGCTTGGTTTGGCATTGTTGCCATGGTGCGCAGTGTGCGGCTTGGTTTGGCATTGTTGCCATGGTGCGCAGTGTGTGGCTTGGTTTGGCATTGTTGCCATGGTGCGCGCGCGATGCGGCTTGGTTTGGCATGGTTGCCATGGTGCGCAGTGTGCGGCTTGGTTTGGCATTGTTGCCATGGTGCGTAGTGTGCGGCTTGGTTTGGCATTGTTGCCATGGTGCGCAGTGTGCGGCTTGGTTTGGCATTGTTGCCATGGTGCGCAGTGTGCGGCTTGGTTTTGGGATTAGGGTTACGTGTCGAAAACCCTAATCTTGTATTTTGAAAAATACCCCTATTAATTATTTACACCCGAAAGTTAAATGCTCTTAGTTAATGTGTTGCGGGTAACACTAGGGCATGGGGTTTTACGATTTTACCCCTTGTTTAAAAACCACCATCAACAGGAGGAAAAGGGGAATCCATAAGGACTGAAGAAGAAGATTTTGTATATAATTATGTTATTTTATATTTAGAGACTGTAAATAGAATTTTTTGTTGTAATTTTTCTTTTATTTTTGGACTTTTTGGACTTTATTATTGGACTTGGACATTATTTTTGAAACCCTAAGGAAGGGTTAAAAATTAAATAAAATCTGTTTGTGGGGAAGGACGACAGATTCACGATCATCGTCTCGGCCCTCGGGTTCGTACACCGACATAGGAGTCGGTGGCACGAGTCGACTTCAACGGTTCATCGCCCGTCTGTACGGGAGGTAAGACTCTATCCACCCACGAATCCCCTGTCAGTGGGTTTTATTTTGTGTGACAACTCACACCCCTGCAATAGAATGTCGAACTGGTATATTACAATAGCCAATACAACGAATATCCGACTGACTTTCACAATGGACATTACTTTGACCATAGTGTGAATAGTGGTTGGGAACATCAAACTTTTGAAGGTTATGCTCCATACCATGGTGAGCCCAATTAATATCCACACGCCAACCGGTCGTACGAGCAAAATTCCTCTCTACTAGAGTCAACACGTAAGTTAGCTGAGTCGACACGTAAGTTAGCAGAAATGAATAACTTAGTTATGGACGAAAGCAATGCAACGAGTAAAAATTCTTTCTTAGATTCAATCAGGAAGTCATGTGAGTCGACTCAGAATCTTTTGTTAGAGGCCCAGAAAAGAACCGCTCGAAATGATCTCAATTTCCAATATAGTGTTTCCAATAGTACCTTTGAAAATGAAGATAGTTATTCACATAATCAAGATGAAGAGGTTAGAATTGGTAACACTACTTTTTTAGATGAGGTTCGACCATTTTCATGTTATGATGATTATGATGAGGATAGTGTTGATGAAGAATCAGATACATATAGGCATAGCGATCAGGAATTGTTACTCCAGTTGAGCTTTATAATGATAATACTATTTCTAGTTCAAATCCAAATAATTTTAATAATTATTCACCTATTCAAAAGGACCAGGATTTTACTAAAGATACCCACGTTTTAGACGATGTAGTACTTCCTTTTTACGAAGCCGATGATACTTTTGAGGAACGAGTTTATTCTGAGAATATTGTTTTAGAGTCTAGCAATTTAGAAACATTAGTCTTAGACAAAGAAGATAGACTCGTAGAGAGTTCAAATATGAGTGAGGATGCACTGCCCGATTATAACTTAGAAGAATCAATTGACCATTTTCAGGAATCTGATGACCTAGAAATTAGGGAGATTGTGACTAGTCTATCTAGAAACACTGAAAACTCTAAGTTTGGGGGTAATTATCATTCTCCATGTGCCTTACCGATGACTCTTACAAAGATCCCTCACATGGGACTTGACATATGTGCCTCAACCATTTTAAAAGATTATCTTCATACACGTTTTCCCGAACCTAGTGATGTCCATAAAGAAGTTCAGTTGTTAGAAACTCATCCTCTGGTTGATGTGGTTTACCCAGGCTATGATACCCAGATTGATTTTGTTTTCCCACCAAATATTTTTCAACCAATTGTGGGAACGTATAAGTTTCAGATGTGTCAATTATTTAGTTTTGAGACTAAACCTAAGTACTTTAGGAGATTATAATCGACACATTTGCCTAAAATTGACCACCACTTTCATTGTGGTCAATTGTGTGAGTCAAACCTAATTGACTTTAAGGATCCACAGTTATTTAGGTTATTATTATGTGCTTTTAAGTTTTTACTTGAGTTTTTCCAGACTCTAATACCTGAATCGGATCTTAGCTACGAGGAAATGCAACCCATGAAAATATTTTATTTGGACCCAGTTATAGAACCTGAACCTGAACCACAACTAGATGTAGTTGTCTTAAACAGGAAACTAGACAAGGGTGCGCTTTATTTGTTTATTCTCTTGGCAGGGTGCAGATTCCTTTTATTTGTGATAGCTCTATTTGGTTTTGATGACCCACAGAAATTCCAGCTATTACTTTATGATTTTATGAGGTGACTAATCTTTTCTTAATCTGGCTGAAGACTTTAAACTTAGCACTTCTTGGGAGGTAACCCATTCTCATGCAACACGGTAATATCTTTCCTTATCTCTTTTGCTTCAAATGGTAACAGTTTCTCCTTGTTCATGCTTTAAATTTTATCTTTAGAACATTGAGGACAATGTTAGATTTAAGTTTGGGGGTATGGGAGAAACTTTTTAGTTGCATTAATAAACTCCAGAGCCTAGAAATTTATTCTTATTAAGGATGGAACTAACCAATCTAAGTGGATGGAAGCATCTTGGTTGTAGGAGTTGAGGAACCAATCTGATTAGATGGAAACATCTAAAGAGTCTATTCATTAAACCACAGAGCTCAGATGTTAGAAATAACATGGTAGTTTCGCCATATCTCGTTGAGTCCTTTTCACTTCTGTTTTTATTTTGTTTTTTTTTTTAAATATGTTTCTCTAAGTGATTAGGTGGGGTTCACGAATCAAGTTGTTACCACATGCTAGGGTGAAATAGAGTGATTGAGATATCTCTAAAAAAAAAAAAAAATTGAGACCAGACCAACCGGAATAAATTCAATAAAGTCGACCACTGGTACCCTTGTATATTCCAGTTGTGTTGATCTAGAGTTAGGATTATCGACCACTGGTTCCCTTGTATATATATGCTAGTTGTGTTGATATTAGTCATACTAGTATCTCAGTCCATTAGGATAGGTTCATTTTGGCAGTGGCCTTCAGACATATATGGGAAACACCATTCACCTTAGTCAACATCAAAACCATCTATGTTTTTCTCTATATCAATCTTCTTAATCTATCCATGTGATTTGTTTGATTCCGAATTTGGATGCGACTATCTGAGTAGAGCTCTGTCATTTATATATGAATTTTAGTATGCTTGAGTGCAAACTCGTGTACAATAATTGGAATTTCGCATCAGGGTACTTCCTCTTGTAATCAATGAGGTATGCCAACCAAGGAGGTTCTTTAGTGCTATTCCAAGGTTCTGCGTAGATAACTAGGGTCTGGAATAAAGGTTTTGTGGGTATATCTATTGTAAACCCTCCCCAGACTATAACTCGTCCACTAGGGCCACCTAGGGGTTTAAAGGCTTGTTGCATACGCTAAATGCAATCGTGATGTCTGCGACAGTGAGTTAGGATTTTATTTTTTTGATTAGATTTGCTCGAGGACTAGCAAATAATAAGTTTGGGGGTATTTGATAGACGCATTTATGTGTCGATTTTGATCTCAATTATGTGTATTGTTATTGCTCGATTTTATACTTATTTGATTATTTTATGTTTTTGTAGGTGTTTTTGGAGAAATAAGCTTTTGAGGGAAAATTGGTTCGAAAAGTGGTATTTGCGCTCGTGGGAAAAATTACTATTTGGACTCTCAGTTTGGATAAGGGGCACTTCAATTACTAAGGGGCGCCTCAGTGCTATATGCACCCCAATGGCTAAACGCACCCCGGTCTGGATAGGGGGAGGTCATATTCTCCGTTTGAAAAATCCATTTTGGCGGGAATTTGTTCTGCATGCATGAAGATTATCTGATTCAGTGGAAGCCGAGTTTTATGGGATAGGAAGGAGGATTTCGATATCCAAATCGAAGGAAAGATCAATACGTGTTTAAACACGTCAGAGGTAGAGCTTCAGGCCAACAGAAATGGAGGATTTCTTCTCGAGAAAACAGAGTTTTGCGGGAAAAGAAGTCGATTAGCGGATGATTTTACTCGCGCTTTGGACGGCGTTTTGTTGGATTTTTATTATCAATATGAGTTACAACACAACGGGACTGATACGTGTGCCAGAATTGAGGAAAAATAGGAGTACTCGACAATACAGGGAAAAGTTTTATCGGGATTGAGTTTGCTTTATTTATGGAAGTTTCGTGGGAAAGAGTTAGTAAATATCTTCTTTCCAGATTAGATTTTATCAACAGCAGCAGGGAAGATTTTTATTAAGAAAGGAAGGAATCAGATGCGTAAGAGAGTTTGAGAAGAAAAGTCTGAGACTTTCGTGTGAAGAAAAGAGAGATTTTAATCGAGTTATAATCGGTTGTTGTGCATATATAAGGAGGGGAGAGGCCAGAGAAGAGCTATCGAGACTTTTGGGGACGAAACGGAGGCGAGAGAGGAGAAGAAATCGAGTTGCGAGAAGTCGGGTGCTGTTGGTGTAGAAGAAATAACACGAAGAACATACTACTCCCAGAGACAGTCGTTTCTTCTACAGTTTTCATATATCGTTTCTGTAACAACATTTTAATAGCTGTTTGTAACGCTTATACAACGTTGCAAACTGTCTGAGTCATTAGTTTTATCTTGTTTATCACACTTTTGAGCTATGAACACCTATTTTGAGCACGTGAATAATATGAGGAGCTATACCCCATCACTGGGATGAAGAAGGAAGCCATTTTTCGTCACTGTGGTAATTATATTAATTCTTTTTATGACTTTTTTCACTAATTTAATCGTTTTATGATTTTTCTTAATTGGATTTCGTTTGAGGATGTATGCTTGGTCTAAGTGCTTTTGATGCGTCATGCTAGTTATTTACAGTCAATCTTTTAGAAATCTACCTTGGCAAAGAATTAGAGTCAATAACTAAGAGCTATAATTGTCTAAGGTTTGATATTTGAACCACATGATATGAAGTTTGGTGGAATCCTGAGTCTCAGTAATTTCTCGATATTGTGACAATTTTGTGTATATATTTCTAGTATTAAATCCGAAATTAAATCTTTACAAGTATTTGAACGAACTTTTATTATCACTTAAAAAACTACATCAGTACGTAAAACCATAAATAAGAAGATAGCCACTAAATATCTCATATCAAGCTCTGGCAGCTTGTTTACATATAAATATTTTTTGAAGATGAGATACTCAAGATCAACAAAATCAGGAGGTTGTTCCATGTAAACATTCTCAGATAAATTTCCATGAAAAAAAGTATTATTAACATCAAGTTGTCTCATAATCCATTTATTTGAGAGATTTAAACTCAGTACACATTTAATAGTAGTACCTTTAACAACAGAGCTAAAAGTTTCCTCAAAAGCAATGCCATCTACTTGACGATAGCCCTTAGCCACTAATCTAGCTTTATATCCGTAATACCCCGATATTCGGCAGTGGTTGGCCGAATGGAATTTAAGTAATGGTTTGTCATTTTCTAACACCGTGGCCTTTTCAGCACAATTGGCTCCAAAGTTGGCAGAAAACTCCGCAGTTAAGCGTGATCGGACGGGAGCAATCCAACGATGGGTGACCTCCCGGGAAGTTGTTGTTGGATGACCGCAGTGATGCCCATTAAAAACCCCACATTGCCGGATATCCGCAGTGGCTAAGTGGAGACAGTATCGGTGGAGGGACATGTCATTACAAATGGTATCAGAAACGACGATATGTCACCTTCCGAGGGTGAGAGAGTACGCTGGACGGATTGAGTGTCAGGTACTGGTCTCATGAGTGATAGGGAATGTCGGAGATCTGGGATTGAAAATATATTCCGGACCCGAGGACGGCTCCAATTTAAGGTGGTGGTATTGTAAGACCCCGATATTCGGCAGTGGGTGTCCGAATGGAATATAAGTAATGATTTTCCAGCTCCAATTTAAGGTGGTGGTATTGTAAGACCCCGATATTCGGCAGTGGGTGTCCGAATGGAATATAAGTAATGATTTGTCATGTCCTAACGCCGAGGCTTTTTCATCACAATTGGCTCCATAGTTGGAAGAAAACTATGCAGTTAAGCGTGCTCGGATGGGAGCAATCCAAGGATGGGTGACCTCTCAGGGAAGTTGTTGTTGGATGACCGCAGCGATGCCCATTGAAAACACAAAACTGCCGGATATCCGCAGTGGCTAAGTGGGGACAGTATCAGTGGAGGGACAAGTCATTACAATATATCTCTATTGTTCCATCAACATTTAATTTGGTCTTGTAAACCCATTTATATCCAAGAACATTCATAGATGGGTGACATGGCACATGGACAAAGGTATTATTCTCAGGAATATCTCTCTACTGTTCCATCAACATTTAATTTGGTCTTGTAAACCTATTTACATCCAAGAACATTCATAGACGGGTGACATGGCACATGTACAAAGGTATTATTCTCATGCAAAGCAATGTATTCATTTTTCATTGCCTAAACCCAAACAGGTTGTCTGATTGCTTCTTTATAAGTTTTAGGTTCGGGAAGTGGATTAAGTAGAGTAGTAAGAGAAAGTGGCACATGATGCTTTAGTGAGCTATTATCTACAAAATATTTAGATAAAGGTTTAGGTACATGAATACCTGAATTTGACCTTGTATGTATCCTAGAAGTACATTGTACTGAAGAAGAAGAAGTACCAGAAGGCTCTTGAGCTACAGAAAGAATATCAGTAGAAGGAGAACTATCAACTGGCAAAGACTTTGTATTACTGAGAACATTGGGATGAGATGAAGTGGATAGATCCACATTTGAAGTAGCAAAAGGAAACTTGGTTTCATTAAAAACCACACGAGTAGTCACATAAATCCTTTGAGTATGTAAGTCCATGCATCTATAGGTGAATGATATATCCCAGAAATACACAAGCAGCTGACTTAGGACTGAGCTTATCTTTTCTATAAGCAACCAAGTTTGGATAACATAAACAACCATAAACTCTAAGAAGAGAATAATGTGGCTTAGACTTATATAAAGCTTCATAAGGAGATTTGTAATCAAGAAGCTTGCTTGGATGTCTATTAATAGGAAATCTATCAACTGCTAAGAAGGAAACAAACTAAAACTCCTTTGGAAGAGAAACATTAAAAAAGAGTGTATTATCCATTTTTGTGACATGTTTTTTTTATCTCGTTGATGAAGATGAGGACAAGAAACTCTTAAATCAATTCCACTAGAGTCAATAAATTCTCTAAATGGTCCTTTTGTAATCTCAAGAGCTCCATCACACTGAAAATGCTTGATTTTGATATCAAATAGATTCTCAACAAGAGACTTGAACAACTTAAAACAATGAACACTATTTGATTTATTCTTCATTGGATAAATCCATGAAAACTTAGTACAATCATCAACAAACAAAATATAGTATTTGAAGCCTAAATGAGATTGCACAGGGACATGGCCTTACAAAAAAAAAAAGGTGTACTAGAAGTATTACCAGTGATATGAAATGGTAAACATTTATTTTTAGCTAACTGACAGGACTCACACACTGGAGAAGTAAGTTCTGTAGATAACTTGATATCAGCAGCAGTATCAAGCTTGTGAAGAATCTTTTGAGCAGGATGTCCTAGTCTTGAGTGTCATATAGTTGAGGAAGCTACCAAAGTAGTGAAAGCAGTATCATGTTGTGGAGTAGTAGTATCTTGAGTAGTATGAGGCTGAGACGGTTGACCAGATAGTATTGGATATAGTCCATTCTGATATCATGTGAGAAATGAAATGTATTGATTGGAAAGGATAAGATTGCGGGATACATGACAAACTCTATTCATAGACTTGACTCAAAAGAATAGAAGAAAATATTAAAGGAGGTTTTAGAAAATAACAGCAACGGAAAACTACTTCTGTTGATACAGTTGTAAACAACTATTACACATTAAAGAATGAGAAGTCCGTACAGAAGACCGTACAACAGCTGACTTAACAATACTACTATAATATTGAGTATCAACATGTACATTGTCCAGTCAAAAAACATTAATAAAGAAGAGATCATTATTTGAAGTATACAACCTTGTAATTAACAACAGTAAGTATCAAATTTAAAACTCCATCGAGATGAGAGAGGAGATAGAGTGTCTGCAAATCGTTCTAGCCGATTCAAATCGGAATTTTTTTAAGATGTTGCAGATTGAACCGGAGACCTTTGAAATCTCAAAGATGAATTTAGGAAAGAAGATGGGTCTTCGTATTGAAGAAAAAGCTCAAGCAGGTAAGAGATTTTGGATTATTATGTCCATGGAGTTTGGTTTTTGGATCAAAGGCATTCTCGAGCGAATAATTGAAAAAAAAAAACAGGAGAAGTGGAAACAAGATGGATTGGGAGAGAAGGAGATTATTCTTTCATACTAGTTATCAGGAAGAATGACAGAGGAGAATATCTCAAGCTGGCAAGATATGATGCAAGCAAAAGAAGGAATAATTCCATCGGCATTCCTAGAGGAATTAATGACGGAGGTTGGTGGAGTTTAGGTGAGATGATGAAACAACATCTAAGCAGCACAATCATTCCAAATCAGCCAGTTCCCTCATCAGAGGATTTTGAATCTTCAATTCCCAAATCTAGTACAGTAAACAAAAGAATGTCAAGAGCAATAATGGTAACGGTTGAAGGGTACAATAAATTGGAATTCTATAGCAAGAGAAATCTCTCTAAAACTGGGTTGGAACAGGTATTTAAAGTTAGTGGTCACTAGTGAAAAAACTGTTGTGTTCTACCCCAACTCATACTCTGAATAGATGCAAGCTTGGAAACTATTAAATTGGAAAGCGAAAGACACCATAATTTCGGTCCGGCAAAAAACCTGTGTCAACGAACTCCATTCGAGAAGATCTATAGATTTATGTCAATGGTGGATTAGAATCACATGTATCCCTCTTCATCCGTGGTCTCATAAAACGTTTACATACATTGGAGATAGATTAGGTGGTCTGACAGGGATTGACAAAGAAACATGCTTGAGGATATGTAGATTAGCAATAAAAGGATATGTAAAGAAGATTCTGGTGGTGCTCGACATCGAAATCAATGGTATTCTATCTCTTAGCCATAAGATGAGAGTCGTAATACCATCCTAGATCTACTACATCAGTCAAGGAGTATCGGTGTCTGCTAACAGAGTTACATAAGGCAAGATTCAAATTTCAAAACTTGAATTCTAATTTGTCAGAGAAAGGGAGTCATCCTGCGATTCCAACGGGCAAAAGTACAACAGAGACAAGTCAGCAAATCGATAAGGGCAGCCGCAAGAGGAGTGTAAATATCCCTTCACCATTTTTAAATTTTTTAGCTAATCACCCAAACAAACGGTTACCTCCACCTACAAAACCAATAGCAGCAACTACTCCGGTAATAGTACCGGATACTTTACCGGAGAATTTATACACCACCGAAGAGAGAGTTGAATCAGTGAAGGGATTAGATGAAATAAGCACTTTCAATAAGGGAGATCAGAGATGACTTCATTTAATTCTTCAGCAAATGCCAGCAAAACAACTTATGCAAATTCAAAACGGGAAGGTAATTATTATATTAAGTGAATTCTCAAATGGTTCTAGTGTGGATACCATATTCAATACAGTGGAACTCCTTATGGAAGTAGGAAGTAATTTGGGGCTAGATGACCAAGGAAAGAAAGAATCAGTTCAACACATTCTTACGGAGATAGTGGAAAGGCATGAGAAGAATGTAGTCGTTGTAGCTGAAAAGGAAAAATAAGGGACCACTGCAGTTATCAATGGATGCTAAATCAATTAAGATTCTATCATGGAACGCAAGGGGGTTAAATGGAGTAGATAAATTAGATAATTTTAAAACTCTAATTCAGAAGTTCAAGCTAGTGGCAGCGGTCATTCAAGAAACCAAGATGATGAAGATAACAAATTTGCTTATAAACCATGTGTGGGGTAATGACAGAAATAAATGGAGTGTGTTACCATATGTAGGTCTGGGCAGAGGTATGTTAACCATCTGGGACTCAGAAAAGCTTGAATGCTTGGATGAAATTTTCTCATCAAACACTTTAAGCCACAAATTCAATAATAAAGATGATAGTTTTGAATGGACACTCACTAATGTCTATTCTACTTGTATAGAGGATGTGAGAATAGAATTTTGGGAGGAAATGGATAATTTGGAAGGCTGGATATCAGAGGCTTGGTGCATAGCAGGAGACTTTAATGCAGTGAGAAGGAGTTGGGAGAGAAACAAGAGAGGTGTTTCAAGAACTGGTAAGAGATTTTTCAATGAATTTATGTCCTAGCATGAATTAATTGACCTTCCAGTAGGAGGAGGTATGTACACATGGTCCAATATGAAGCAAGATCCTATTCTTTGTAGGCTAGGCAGAGTGCTCATACCACCTCACTTTGAGGCTCGTTATCCTAATGTTGGTCAAACAATTTTGTCTAGAAATGTATCTGACCATTCCCCTATTTTACTTTCAACTGGAAATGTTCAGAGCCTAAATCCTCCTTTCAGGATTGAAATATTCTGGTTACACAACAAAAGTTTCATCAAGAACTTGGAAGTTTGGTGGAACACACTGCAATTTGAAGGTTCAGCAAGTTTTATATTAGCAAAAAAACTTCAAAATCTCAAGCACTTTATAAAGAGATGGGCAAGGGAGCAATATGGAAAACAGAAAGACAAAAAGAAGTTATTAATAGCTCAAATTGATGAGTTAAATTTGAAAGAAGGTTATGGGAATCTTGATCTTATAAAATTCACAAATAGAGCAAAGTGGAAGTCTAAGCTGAAACAAATTAGGCCGGATGAACACAGGAAATGGCTGTCAAAATCTAAATCCAATCAACTCAAAAATGGGGAGAAAAACACAAAATATCTACACCAAATAGCAAATGGAAGGAAGAGAAAAAACATAATCCATAAACTAGTCATAGAAGGTGAAGACAACTTCAATTAGCCAGAAATCAAAGAAGAGTTCCACAAGTACTTCTCCAATATATTTAAGGAATCTCATCCCTGAAGACCACAACTGGTGGATAATTCTTGTCCAAAAATATCTGCTGAAGAAAAGGATTAGATGGAGAGAACATTCAGTGAAGAAGAAGTCTGGAGAGCAATCAAAAGTTTTTGCAAAAACAAATCCCATGGACCTGATGGCTACCCAATGAAATTTTACAAAGTTGCTTGAAAGGTGATTAAGGAAGATGTAATAAAAGCTATCATTGAATTCTTTGAGCAGAAAAAATTAGATTGGAGGGTGAACATCTCATTCATTTGTTTACTTCCTAAAAGATAAGATGCAAGTCTCCCTCAACATTTCAGACCCATCAGCCTAGTGGGCAGCATCTACAAAATCATTTCAAAGATCCTTGCAGATAGATTCAAAACTGTTCTACCTAAGATGGTTAGTGAACATCAAGGAGCATTTATAAAAGGAAAGCAGATACATGATGGAATTCTAATAGCTGGTGAACTTATTGACTCAAGACTCAAGTCCAAGAAACGTGGCATCTTGTGTAAACTTGATATTGAAAAGGCCTTTGACAATGTCAATTGGCATTGCATGGATTCATTGCTCAAAGGTGCAGGTTTTGGAGAAAAATAGAGAATTTAGATAGGGTGGTGCCTCTCATCATCTCAGTCTTCCATCCTAATCAATGGCAGTTCAACAAACAAATTCAAGCATCACAAAGGTCTCAGACAAGGTTCATTGTCTCCTTTTCTTTTTTTTATTAGTAGCTGAAATTTTTACAAGGCTGTTAAAAAGGGCTGAGGAGTTGCAAATGATCTCTGGATTCAAAATAAAAGAAGAGATAAAAGTGTCTCATGCAGTTTGCAGATGACACATTGGTGTTCTTAGAAGCAAAAGAAGAAGAAGTGGGAAACCTTCTCATGACTCTGCAAATATATGAAACAATTACAGGTCTAAAGGTAAACTTGGAGAAAAGCACAATGATAAGCATTGGCGCTGATAGCAAAATTAAATATTTAGCCAAAATAGAGTTGTCAACGGGCCAATCTAGGGTCAACCCGGCCCTAGCTTGTCAACCCGTTGACAAGCTAGGTTCAACCCTAACCCTAGTACTATTCATCTTCAAGCCCAAAATCTCAACCCTAGCCCTAGACGGGTTGGCTTGGCGGGTTCACGGGTTGGCTTGTTTTACTAAGCCACACAAAATTCAAGTATTTCTATTTAAAAATAATTTTATTTTTTTGGTGCTAATGAATCAATTTATTTTGGATTTGATATCTCTATTTTATTGATATGGAATGTGAAGGGATTGATGATCTAAAATAATACAAAGGATTTAATTACTAATTGTTATTCGTTAATATGTATATAATAAACGTAAAATGTGTTTTTTATTTCTTAGGTGTAGGCTTCTTTGGTTCTATTGAATGTAAATTTCAAGTTATTGGTTGTTTGTAAATAAGATATAAATTTTAGATTATTGAAAAAATATAAAATGATATCACGGGATTTTTTTTTTGTGTCTCACATCAACCGAAAAATCAGACATATGACTATATGAGCGACTATATGAGCATATACTCACGGATTGACGGGTAACCCGCAGGTTGACCCTAGCTTGGCTTGTTTTCTACTAGGGCTAGATATGCTAACCCTATCCCGGCTTGTTTAGCCAACGGGACAAGCCGAGCCGGGTTGAAACAAGCCAAGCTAAGTCCAACCCGCAAGCCGGGTTGAAAATTGACAGCTCTGAGCCAAAATCTTAAATTGCAGAATTGAATGTTTACCCTTTAAGTATTTGGGAATGGCTCTAGGGGCCAGCAGGAAACACACAAGCATATGGGAAGGGATTATAGATAAATTTCAAGCCAAGCTTGCAAAATGGAAAAGAAGATTTCTATCAAAAGCTTGAAGGATTGAATAGTGCTCTTGCAAGCCTTCCAGTTTACTTCATGTCTCTCATTGAGATGCCAATATCTATAAAAAAGAGAATGATCAAGTGTATTAGAGATTTCTTATGGGGTGCCTCATCAGAAAAAAGAAAAATATGTTGGATTGGTTGGGAGAGAGCAAGCAAACCAAAGAAACTTGGGGGTTTGGGGTATAAGGAATCTAAGAGCATCAAACAAAGCACTAATTGCTAAATGGAGTTGGAGATACACTCAAGAAAATAGGCCATGTGGAGAAAAATAATTCAGCACAAAACTGATACTGATAAAGATGATTTGTTTCCCAAAAACTACAATTCAACTTATGAGAATGGATTTTGGAGAGGAATTGAACAACGAAAAGGTTTGGTTCATTGGAATGCTGAGGTACAAATAGGAGATGGTAAAGACACTAAGTTCGGTTAGATCCTGGAAATCTCAAACTCCTTTTTATATTACTCACAAAAAAAATCTTTTAAGGCTGCAACTAAGAAAGATTCAAAGGTAGCATAAATGATCTCAAATGGTTCACGGAACTTTCAACTTTCTCAACAACTTAATGAAGAAGTCAAAGCAGAAATTGCAAACCTCTTAAGTTTGTTAGAAGATCCTCCTTTGTTGTGGGATGAATCAGATTCAGTCAGCTATAATCTTGCTTCTAGTTACACATCTCAAGAAGGTTATAATTGGCTTATGAAGCAGCATGGGGTAATGGTCCAGATTACAAGCAGGTTTGGAATAAAAATGTACCACTTAAGGCTCAGCTACTAGTTTGGTTAGAAATTCAAAATGTCATTCCAACTATAGATAATCTCAATAAAAGGGGGAGTGAAATTCAAGAAACCAGCTGCTGCTTCTGCAATCAAGTTGATGAAGATGTGCACCACTCTTTGCTTCATTGCAACTTCTCCAAAAGCATATGGGATCATTTTTCCCACTCTCTTGATCCAAGTTGGGGGCACAAATCTAAGTTCAAAGATCAAATCCAACAGTGGCACACTAGCAAGTGCAAAAGTCTGTCAAAAAAAAAAATTGGTACATTCTACCATTTGCGATTAGTTGGGCATTATGGAACGAAAGAAATAGGAGAGTGGTGGCAAAGAAAAGAGGCTGGAATAAGGACATGATGATTATCGAAATAAAAAGACTAATCTTTCAGTGGAGGAGCTTCATTCTTGGTTCAAAAATATCAGCTTTAATGATTTGATACACAATTAGAATGCCGCTCTTTATAACGGCTAAATCTCAATTTGATATTGAGAACCAAGTTATGATCTTGTAATTTTACAGCTTTGCAGTTTGTCATTCTTCTTTTAATAAAATTTTAACCCTTGCCTTCAAAAAAAAAAAAAATGTCGGTTTTCTGGAATATTTACAAACTGAAAAGGCTAAAAGAACCCGAAGTTAACAATGGGCTAAGGCAGGCCCATAGCAACAGAAAGTTGTCCTCCCACTTATATCTGAAATTGAAACCTAAATCCCCCAATTCAGTCATTCCATTTCCAACTCTACACTCTACAGCACAGCTTCCGTCTTCCGTCACCATCTTCTTCTTCTTCTAACCCTAAGAATCCAACCCCAAATTCACCTCTCTCTTTTATCATCTGTGTTTTTGATGGGGAAGTTAAGCAATCTCCCAGCAGAGATCTTACTAGACATTTTAACTAGGCTGCCAACAGAATCAGTATTAGAGTGCAAACTTGTTTGCAAACCCTGGAGGAGTCTTGTTTCTCATCATCCATCCTTCTCTCAGATGCACTTGACTCATCTACTCAATAATCATCATGATCCTGCAAGTAAGTTATCTTTTCTTACATTGACTGATTTTAATGAGCGCCACCATGAACACCAACTGTTTAACTACTTTGAGTATAGCGAGAATCAGGATGGGATACTTAGAAGGGTTAATTTAACCCCTCCGTTTGACGGTCTCGACTGACACTATATTATCTGATCACCGTGCTTGTATATGTAATCCTATCACCAAGGAGTATGTTTTTCTTCCAGAGTCTAACAGAGTTAGGAATCCGGATAAAATGAATTTTAGAGTATGTAGGGGATTTGGTTATCTTCGTGAAAAGAATGAGTACAAGGTTGTTAAAATCATCTATGATATGTGCTACTGGAAAAAGTTTAATCTTGTATGCGTTGAGGTATGCACTCTTGGTATTGACAATGGATGGAGAAACATAGGAGAATACAGACTAAGTTTTGATCAGCTTAATTTTCATACTGAATATGGTTTCTTTGCAAATGAGACTCTGTATTGGAATCCATACAACAAAAACTTAGTGGCTTTCAATCTGGTTGATGAAAAGTTCTATGAACTTCCAACACTGCCTTGTTTGTCACTAGCCTGTGGTGGTGATCTTTTCTCTGAAATTGGGATTTTGGGTGGAGATTTATCCTATTCTATAGGTGACGTTCGGGGAAGTATTAACATTTGGTTACTAAAGAAAATCGGAAATCAGAACATGATGGAGCAGGAGGAATACCTGTCATTGCCTGGGAGTAAGGTGAAAGTGCAATATCATGTGAGAGAAGAATAGGTGCTAGCAGACGAAGGAGCAATAGGCAGGAAGGTCCATCCGTATATGCAGAACTTTTAAACTGGTAATTTTTGTTGAAACTTTAAGCATTCATTGAAATGCATTGTGCAATGAGTATTATATGTGGAATCATATTTGTGAGTACTGTATCCTTTGTTGTCTATCCCGTCTCTTGCTTGATCTGTGAGCTGGTGCTAAGCTATATTTGTAAGTTAATTACGTTTCCTTGAACAATGAACAAATTTTAATGAAGAATGTGATGCAGACTTTAGTAAACATAATTTGAATCCTATAAGTATATGCATGAAAAATTGCGAAAGTACAAAGTAGTATTCCCAAATTTTCCAGGGAGTTTATTTGTTTACTTTTAGTATCACTTGATAGACAAGTATGGTAGCCAAATTTGAAGTTGCTTGTGATTATGTCAAGTGTTTCAATATGGCAGCATAGCATCTTAGGTTCATAGAACTATCTTTCTTGCGCAAATAAGGTAAAAACTTGTGATCGAATGCAAATTGATCCCTGGTACTCTGGTTTTTGATTGGTCAGTACCAAGATAATTTTGGATGTACGAAAATAATTCATTGTAGATTAACAGGTTTACATGTGTAGATGATCTTACAATGAAAAATAGTGTAGGCAGTCTGGGTCATTGGATGAGAATGAGAATGAGATATACGACCAAGTGTGGGAATATTTGCGAATCCGGGGACAGTCCTGGATTCATAGACTTCCCTCAGTCCAGTTATGTATCCAAGTAGTGCAGCTTCTGATTCCTCTTGATGGGAGGAATGCGCATGATAAATATTTTGCGTACTTACCATTATGCAACATTGCAACATTGCAACTTTTTATGTTTATAATTATATCTGATTTTGCATTACTTATTACTATGTGTTTTCTGCTGACTTGGCATCTGAATTTGGTTCGGGTCTGTTTGTTTTCCAGTCTTTGCTATGCCTGCCTTGATTCAAGTTGCACATAATATCTGACTTCAGGGCTAGGGTGATCATTAAAAAAAACGTGTTGCTCTTATCTGTTGGTTTTACTCTACTTGTAATGTTTTCAATTAGGGTGTCCCGTAATAAAAAGACCCATTCTTTTCAGGCCAGGTTGTCTGATTAAGGTTAAGCTAGTTGAAGCACCTTTAGAGAGGATATTGTTGTTTCATCTAGTAGCCCTTATATTGGATCTGCGTTGACGGATATGTGGGATTATTTAGCCCTTATTTTGAGAATCTAAGCACCGCAGCTTCTGATTCCTCCTGATGGGGAGGAACCCTGACAAACATTTTCATAGTTACTGTAAATCGATGGGCGCATACTGCTGTAAGATTGAGTGCTTAATATATCAGCATGTTCATTGTA